>JAMXBB010000005.1:54819490-55097681 GCA_024138015.1 Lumnitzera littorea | reverse complement strand
GGGGGGGGGAAGGAAAGGACAAACGTTGGCCCTGTCATACACAAATACTCAAATTTCTTCGGGATGGATGGGACACGGACAATTCAAGCGTGCACACGGTTTAAACAAATAGGGATTGACTCTCTTCTTTAAGTGAGGTGCATAAACGAAGGGGAAAATGCATCTAATCCTTTAAAGAACGATTTTGATGTGGGTGCACTTTCAAATTTCAAACTTAAGGTAGTATTTCGTTGTTAAAATTATATATAATAGGAATGATTAAATGGTACAAATATAAGGTATATATAATAGTATAGCATTATGATATTATGTTTGGTTTGTATTGATTTGGTATGTACAAATATTTAACTCAATATTATATTTTGATAGTTATACTCTTAATATTGTTTAATATTTATTTAATTACATTTTTGAAAAAGTATAAATTGTAAAAGTCTAATATTTATATCCTTAGTATTATTTATTATTTATTTATTTAGATTTATATCCTCAGTACTTATACTTTATTAAGTAAAGTAAATTTTTATACCATAATTTAGGAGGGATGAATTTAGAACATCTTGTCATTTCTTTAAACTCTTTTTTGTTTAGTAGCTAACTACAAATTACAAATCAAATATTAGATAAAAATTTTCGTTATAAGTTTTGTACAATCAAAGGATTCCTAAAAGCGTATTTTAACGTATATACACACAAACGCCTGTAAATGTACATATGTATTCACTATTTATGTGTTTTGTTCCTTAAATCTATAGAGTCATGACAGGTAAAACGAAATGCAGTGCCGAAAACATTACGAAAGTGCATTTTCAACCAATTATTACAGCTAGATTTTTTTCAATAAAGCTAATTCATTTACATGGAGAAAAGCAATTGGTACACAGTATGTCGGCTATAATTCTTCGTGCCACCTTTTCGTTCTAACAATCATTTTCCATATCTAAATATTTCAGAAAATATGTATAAACATGAGCATTGTACTTTCATTATGTTCGAATATCTCCAGCCCATTATTTAGGAAGTTTCTGAGCAGTACATATCCTATAAACACACACCACTTGACATACAAAATGAAAAACAACTATAATAGGGTTTCTAGTCTACGACGATAGATTTCTGAAGATCGACCAAGCTCGACTGATTTAATTTGTAATGTGAGTGGTTGGTAATGGAGTAAAAGAATAAAACATAATTGCTCAAACTATGGAATCTACATGCGCTCTGTGGTTGATACATACGTGTGATGTTAGTGGAAGTAAGCCCCCCAGCTATTCAGCAACAATCATCACTCATCAGCATCTACGCTTTTAGAAGGAAAAAAAAGAAAAAGAAAAAAAGAAATTGAAGATCAAAAGATTTTTATATTTTATATTTAAAATTACTTAATTGATCTTTTACTTATCAAAATTGTTATCCTTGTTATCTTAATTGTTTTAATCAATGTGAAACTTTTGTCATGATACCTTTTTTAAAATAATGAAGATGATATTGGATTGGAGAAAAAAATTTCAAATTTAATATATAGATGTCAATTGGTTAAAGTTTAATTATATATAATATTTAGTTTTTCAAACTGAGTATAAAATTGGAAAAAAAAAAAGAATAATGAAAGTTTAGATAATAACTTTAATACTATCGAATTAGAAAAATAACAGAAATAAGAAAATGCATAACACTAGTGCCAACTATTCACGCAACCCTTTAAGAATTTTCTGATTTAATCTATACTTCAGGACCATAGTAAGCATGCCGACACATTATATACTTATGAGGTAGTTCTCAATGCAACATGTTGATACAACTTCGATAAATGTATCCAAGGTCGAACACGATATAAGCTAAGCTTATGTTTAACTATTATATAATTATTTATTCAGAACAGACCGAGGTTGGAATAGTGAAACTTGTAACTAAATGCCAAACTATAAGCTCTACTAACAACTAAAGGATTGAATAGTGAAATTTGCAAAGGTTTTCAACAATAGGTTATACATTCCCTCTAGTAATATGGTGAGCCTAATTACTTAATCCAACCATTCAAATATGTTATTGATGAAAGTAATTGTATTTAGACTCTACGAACAAGAGATTGTTCAAGTTCAATTGGTATTTTTATTCTAAGTGCAATTTATAATGTATCATTATATATTTATTTATAACTTGATTTATTCCTTATTAATATCAAAATATATCAAATCAATCAAGAAAGATCCAAAAGAAGATTATAACGATTTGGGTGAAAAGTTATCATAAGAGAAACATTATAGTGTAAATATTTTCGTAGTATAGGTGTGCTAATCCTGAAGTTGAATGTCTCCATTTTGAATTTTGTTGCCACTGTTTTCTTCACTTTCGTTCTCCCAAATTTCGTAGACCTACTAGTTGAAAGTTGTTATTTCTTGATTTATCTGTCCAAGCACCCAGTTCTCACGCTTTCAATTTCCCAAATCTCACTATTAATTTAGTAATGCATCTGACTGCAATTATAAAATTGCAGAAACTGTGTCAGATATGTAGCACTCTATGAAAGACATGATAGACAGAGGTTGCAATTGATTTGCATTTTTGTTTGGTTTCTCTATTTTAGTACATCAAGTTTACAAACAAAGATTTAAGTCATTTTAGTTCTCATGTGAACATAAAAAGCTCATTTCTGACAATACCAACGTTTTGTTCGTCCTGATCTTTCAATGGATCTCGACTCTGGCTTCCGTGTCATATTTTAATAATATTAATATATCTCGATAAATTATATAAAAATATTTAATAAAATTTTTATATATAAAAATATAAATGATATTTTTTATATTTTGTTTTATTATCATTTATTAAATTTTTATTAATATTTATATATCACATATAATCACTTAGTCAATATTGATAAGTGCTTTATATTCCTAAAATAGGCAATCTATTGAATCAAAAATTTTGATTTTCCTTTTCCTTTCCTTCCTTTTAAAACGAGTGCTGGCTTAATCAATTATCGCGGTAAAACACGAGTGGATACTTTAGCGGTAGGTTACATGAACCTGTGGAGCAGTTCATGCCCCCAAATCCATGACCCAATAGATACAACCAAAATGGGTCATCACCAAAAATTAATATACGTATGTATAGCATTAAAAAATAAATTGAAAATTAAAAAATTATATATAAAATTGAATTGTAGCAAAAATTTAAACTATCTCTTTGTGAATTGGAAAAAATTCTTCTTTATTTATAATATTTAATGTGCTACTATTAACAATACAAAAATTAAATATACCTTTAATGATGGTTTGATTTTCTATATTATCAAATGAAAAATTTCCTTCCTTAACACTGTGATCATTTTAATTTTTTTATATTATCTTATATTACTAATATCGCAATATGGTTGCGTGCAGTTTTCTATAAATTTTAAAGTAAATTCTCTTCAACTTTACGAAAAATTGGATTAGAATTAGTTGATTCTCGGCTCAAATTAAGAGTTTAAAGCTAAGGAATTAAAAATCAATAAATAAATAAATTTAGGTTAGTTCAATAGGATGAAGAAATGTGAACAACTTGGAGCCTCTAAATCTAAGGATTCGACTAATTGGTAGTGGGTCAACACTTTGAGTGTAATGCTTCAGAATTTGAAATGCCGCAACCTACTACATATTCATAACTTCTACTAACATATCAGGCATCTGGAAACCTATAACTTGTTTAAGATTCACAAAATAATTACATGAAATTTGTCAACTTATAATTTAATAATCTCAAATTTGAATAAGAGTGAAATATCAACTACTTAATTTCCATATATTACAATAGTAAATGAACCCAATTGTCACAAGTGAATAAACCAAAATATGATATAACTTTAAGATAAATAAATAGCCTACTAACATCAACTACAGAAATCACAAGCAACTCAATAATCAATAGTCTCCAAATATATATAATATGAAATAATAACATGTGGTCCTCAACAATTCATTCCTAAAAGCTAACTGTTCGTGCTCCATCACCATAATAATAGAAATGATCCTCCTCATAATAGTATAAATAATTATAACTCGCATCCTCTACATTATAAACTTCATACCTTAAACCTGTAGCTGAAAAACAATAATTCCCTACAGGGTGAGTTAATGTCTAATATAGGATACCACACATATGTGCATGAACATATATGTAACAAGTTAAGCATACATATGAGTATCAACATAAATACAACAAATAACCGGTTTTAAATCTTGTCATTTGGGTTCACAAATACTACAATCTTAACGTCTTGAGACTTAGGGTTACTCATAATCTCTATACATATAATATATAAATATTATATAGGTATTAGTGTTGGGTCTTCTTCAATATCCCAAGTGCTCAAAACCATCATAGATTTACTTAGATCTTTTCAGCGTAGAACTTCATTGGGGATAACATCGTGCAAATATCACCAGGTGCCTCACTAATACCATTGGACTTGACTAATGGATAGTTAAAGTCAAATATAAGCAACACTATCAATTAAATCTGATTTACAAACTAACTTGGTACACACGACTATCAAACATGTATCCTATAACTAAAGCTCCTATTTTAATAAGATTTGACACTACACATCTCCTAACACTTATTCAAAATGTAAATGCCAATTTAAAATTTATTAAATTCTATGACTCAATAATTCCTTCTCCTTAACTTAAACCTCTGCTCCATACTCTAAGCTTCCAAAGCACACTTCACTTATCATTTGAAGACCCCATAATATATACACATTAATACTAATGTGTACACATGGACAACATATATTATATATATTATAATATATATATATACATAACATTTATAATATATTTACATAATATATATACATATTTTCTCTTTCTTACTGTTTTCTTTTTCTTTTTCTCTCACTTACTATCCTTGTCCCAAAAAAATGTCTCACTCTCTCTCTCATGTTACACAATTGCACACCCATGCACACACTGCATGGCATCACACCAATGCACTTTCACACATACATAATATACGGTGTCGCAATTGCACACACATATATGAAAATCAAAGCTACCATAATGCACTAAAATTTCCATAAACAACATCTAATGTGTTACACACATGCACACGCAACACCGGTAATACAACACTTCCACAACTTGATCACACAATACTTATCCACCACCACCACCAAATGTACAAATACACCACATTCTCCTAAAACTAAAAAGAAAAAAAAAACCCTAAAAGACATAAATTGATAAAATAAAATGAAGATAAAAGGGAAACTTACTTGAATGTGGAACAAAGATTAATTCATGCTAAATTACTCTTTCAATAATATGAATCTTTGTTAAGGTATTGGGGTTGGGTTAATGATTGGAAGTTTTATATTCTTGGAGAAGAGTAATGTAATGTTTTGGTAAAGGAAAGATATGAGGTTGAGTTATCTTTTATTTAAGACAAGAGATGACTGGAAGTTTGAATTTTTTTCATCACAATAATACTTGTATTATCTCTAGAAAATTATAAACCATACCATATCTCCATGTCTTTATTATATGATTATATTCCTTCCCTTATTTCATATTATTATTATTATATAACCTTTTTTTTTTTTTCTGAGTTTGGGTTTTACATTGAGGCGTCCTGATTGACCTATTTTAAATGAGAAATAATTTAATAATACTAATATGCTATGCGAATTAATGAGTAGTATATAAATATTAATAAAATTTTGATATTGAATATAAAATAAGTGATTTTTCAAAAAATACATTCTTTTATTTTTAATCGTTTAAATACTATTTAATCTTTTTCTCATTCTAGACGGATCAGGTTGGATTTGGGCTTGTGATGGGGAAAGGGAAACATAACTTTCTGCCTATACCATGATTTGTCACTACTTACAGAAAAAAATAACAATAGATGCTCTCCCAAACTCCCAAATGACGATTGCCCAGAAAAATAAAGAAAAAATCCCTAACGACGCATAAAGTTAATCTACTTTGAAATAGTCGTCAGTCGTTGATAGTCAAAACAACGTGCTGTTGGGTGCGTACGAGGAGATACACGATTATTCTAGGAACATTCGTTATCATCTACACTTACGCTTTTTATCTTTGGTCAAGTGAAAGATGCATGCTCGGGGAGCAGGATTTTTATAAACCATAGACACAATAGGTGCAATACTATAGAAACTTGCGAAGATCCTAATCACGGTAACTTGATTAATTAACCATTTGAGTTGATCGATTACTTAGGCATCTTCTTGTGTGATGTTATGATATTCCTTTGGGTTGATGTTCCATTTGGATTTTGGCCTATTCTTGCAATTGACTAGCGATACTTTTAGATTGCTAATTTCAAGACTTAATTAAATTTGCATTGAAAAAATTAGTAACTCAATTAAATCTACTCATTAACGCATTTATTTATTTATTTTTATTTAAACCAAGTACGAGTGCGTGGCAATTTGTGCCATTTATGTTCAGTTTAGCGTTATTCAGACCAAAAGGTAGGGAAAAGAAAACGAATATGCTGTTGTCATTTCATCATTAAAGTAAAATAAATTAAAATTAAATAGAAAAATAAAATAATTAGATAAAATCTTGAACTTGATGGAACTTTCTTCATCATCATCGCCAACTATTAATTGCATTTTCTCTCACCTAATAGGTCACCTCAAGCAAAATTTAAATCCAATAGATACCTTCTCTAAGTGATGTGTGTAGCAAAGAAATCAGACATTCCAGGCATGCACTGGGGTAACATTGTAAAAAATTGATTCATTATTCTTGTATTTTCCTAAATCACATACATTACTTGTACAATATTAAGTAGGCCTTCCTGTACGCTACTGCCTTGATTGGCATCAGGCGGTATAGTTTATTTAGTAGCATTGTGATTTACTTCTTGATCTTGGGTAATGCTATCAATACAGCCAGTTGTCCACTTCCTATTAGGTGTCATCAACAGGTTATCATCTTCCTCTATCTTTAATGGAGTTGGAAAAATGGTAGATAAGAGCATGCGATTGCAGTGGTTATGTACACACAACTTGTGTCTTGTGCTATATATGGCTTCAAAGGAGTAATGTGAAGTAACATATGCATACAACTTAGGAATAGAGAGTAATAGGAGAAGTAGACAGTTTTAGGGAGTTCAAATGTAATTGCGATGAATAAAAGAGTTTCAAGGCTATCATTTCCATAATTCTTGGAGAGAGGTAGTGTGCTCTTCACTCTGTGTTATGTTTGGTCTCTTGTAGGGGTAGGTGTGGTTTAATTCAGCTTGCCTTACCCTAACCACCACCTCTTAGTGAATCAAATCTAAATTAATGATTGTTTTCTTTTTTTATGGAAATCGAATCTAATATAGTTTAGTTTGTAAATTTTTTAAACCTAATTAAAACTAGTTTGGTCCAATTTAAATACTTTGTGTCAAATTTTTATTAAATATTTTTATATTCAATAATATATTTTCCGTTCTATTAAACATTCATATATATCTAATTAATTTCTCATACATTTATTATATATAACGATACTTAGTAAAAAGTTGCACAAAGATCTTAAAAAATCTAACTTGATTGGATGAGGATAAGAGATTCTGTTCTAATGGATAACAATGGGGAGAAAGAAGAAGATTTGCCAATTCAAAAGCGATACGAAGAAAATAAAAAAGATATATCAAATAATGGAAAAGTGATAAGAGACACATAAAGAGCATCACAATCAAATCTTTGATTTGAAAATATATAAGAATAAGATAATTTAGAAATGAAAAATTTCTAAATGTTAAATTTCGTATGGAATTCATTCAATTTAATTTTAATAATTGATTCAGAAATAAGACAAAAAAGAAGAAGATATAAAAAATTTAGTGAAAGCCATAAAGATTGATAAAAAAATAAAAAAAGTATAAAAGAATTGCATGAGTGTTTTTTTTTTTATTCAAATAAACGGTTTAATTCAATTTATTTTCCTGAATCAAACCATAAACTGTTTATATATATAACCAAACCGAACCGTAAAACCAAATAGTTCATAAAAACATAGAATTTTCTATTTGATTTATGGTTCAACTTGCTAATCGCCCTCTTTTTTTTTTGCCCTGCCTTAATCTTGTAACAACAGTCTAACAATCTAATGACAATTCTCTCCATTTCTAAGTCCATAGAGGGCCTCTTGAAGTACAAGAGCTTTCATGAGAAAAATTGAGAGCATATGATCCAGTTTAATGATCCTTATTTTAGAAACATCATGTCAAATCTCTCTTAATCATCGTAAGCTTATTCTTGACTCCTTAAACTCTACTACTAAGCTTAAACAGCCAAATTTAGGATGTCATTAGGCTTAAAGCCTAAAGTTCAAATTTAGCCCTCTATGCTTCTCATCAAAACTTAAGCTACAATTTTAAGGAACTTGAACCAATAAACTAATGTCCTTCATAAGTTGCTTTACCAAACAACAATCCTTAAGTTTTTTTTTTTATTTTAAATTTATTTGTTAAATTTTGACATAACTAGGAACTCACAAAAATTAAAAATAAAAATTGGTAAGGACCTCTCTTGATTGACCTTAGGAAATAAAGTTGTGATGTCCTTAGGAAAAGAGTTCCTTTAAATGTTGATATAGTAGTGTAAAAGCTCTTATAATTTCTTAGCAATAAACTTGACCTTATTAATGTATAATATGTTTCTTACATCTTAGGTGGTATCTTCTTAGAAAGCTATATGAACTCATGCATCTCCTTCTAAAAAGCAACATATTTTAGATACTTATTACCTCTTTATGTCAGCATGACCAACATTGATGAAGTTAGCTTAGATGCTAATTTAACAATAAAAAGTTTAATTCAATAATGATAACATTAAGAAAGTTCAAATTGATAATTGCAATATGACTTAAAATGCAATATCTAAACTAACATTAGCCAATCCCATAGTCTAGATTCTTATTGATTCTTGTATATGCTTCATGTAGTGTTGTTATCTAAGGCATCGTGGGAATAAAAACCAACATAAGTCTTCTCTATTTGTGTGTGTCTAAATACACACACACATCTAAGGAAGGACTGGCTTAAGCTTGATGGTGATGTAAGTATTAATTTGGAGGGTATAATAAGTAAATAAATTCTTTACATTATTTTCACTCTCAAATTTCATAAATCTCTCTCTTTCCTCCTTAAATAGTGTATGCATAATCAATAGTTGAGATTATAATGATAAAGATGACGTTATAATGATGTACAAGATAATTTATCATTTATATAATCTCAACCACTAATTTAGAGGCTAATTGCAATTATGAGAATAAAAATGGAGACAATATATAGTAGTCATGTAATTATACCGCGCTCATGACATCAAATTGATAATGTTAATGCATTTAGACATCTAGCATATATTAATTTTCCTAAGATTGAGGCATTTGGAGATTCCTCCTAACTACCAAACTAAAAAATATCATACCATATCTAGCAAGACGTAGCTTTTCGCTTGAAGAGTCCCATTGATCAAGATAGAGTTATCCTTTATTATCTGTGAATAAGATTATAATAATATTGGATAGTTTTAATCAAATTGCCTACATTTTGTTTATGGAAGTTTCCTAATCCTAATGCTATAGTGGAAAATGAAACATGTGCTTATAAGGGTAAAAAGAGGAATACTAGTTCCTCATAAACCTAGTTATACATAAAATACTTTATTCTTCAGAAGCTATAAGAACTCATGCATCTCCTTCCAAGAAATTTCTCTTATGCACTTACTTATTCTTATATATAGAGATAAATCATTGTATTTATCTTATCATTATATTACGATTGCAACCACCTAACTATATAGAGATAAACTATACTATTTATCATATCATTATATTATGATTGCAACCACTAAATACCTATTGTATATGTCTATATAGGGCTTAAAAAATTACCATATTATATGTTTGAACTTGACTCTTTGAGCTAGTTGATAAAATCTAGAGAGTTTGGTTCATACTTGTGATGACTTAAAGAAATGTGACATGACAGACTTAGAATAAGGACCATTAGACTGACCCATCTACTCATGCACTACAACAATTCTTACCTATAAGGACACATAATTGTATCTTATATGATTACTAGTTAGGATACTTCAGCTATTAGGACACGAAATCATTGTATCCCTACTATATCCCATAAGTGGTCGTAGCAATAGGTTTTTGAGACATAACTTGTATTCTAATATGTATTATTTATTGAGACAATTATTTGTGTTCTAATAAAGTAGTTCATATAACATCAAACGTGTCTCATTATCTATTGGAAATATATTTTCATGAAATAAACATTATTATTAAGTTGGAGATTGTTATCATATTAAATAAATAGGACACAGTTTTGTATCTCTACAATATTTCTAAAGTAAATAAATGTATAACTAAAGATGATATTAAGACACAAATTATGTCTCAAAAAGTTAAAAATTATGCTATTATGATATTTCATTGTATCACGATAATGGTATATATTCACATGGAAATATCTTATGGTGCACATTTTGTGTCCTAAGAGATCTTTAGTTTTTATCTTTTTACCAATATAAATTATCTTATTTTATTAAATACATTAACTTACTAAAAACCTTTAACACATATCACATAAATAAATGGGATTTTCTATTCAGAAACTAATTGCTCCTTAAAATAACATCCTCATGTACATAAAATTGAAAACCTATAATTATATAATAATCTTCAAAATTGTACAAACCACAATGATACAAAAAACGAAATGTATTAAATTCTTAGATGGAAAGAATAAATATTTAACAATTTCCTAACATCATTAAGTAAGAAACCTTAACAATTTCCTACATTTACTGTCCCTTAGATCCCATCAATGCATCATCTCCACTAGCTCATGGGAAACATTCTAGCAATTGTCTATCAAAGTTATCACCTTGGAGTTGGTATGTTGTAACCCCCTTTACCTATGTGTTTAGTGCTTCAAGGTGTAGTTATGAATGCTTAAACATTTTGTAGCAGTAATAACATATTCTTTTGGACCTTTTGTCATCTTAAGCTCGAGTGATTGACCTTAAGGTTGTCTTCTAGTAAATATAACAACAAAATCAAATATTGAAATGGTAAAAACTAAATAGAAATATGCATCCATGGTAATCACAAATTCTTCTTTCCATTAGTTAACTACAAAGAATTATACTTGCAATAGAAATATGATAAGAGCATAATTAGATTGAGAAAAGAAAACAAGAAATGCACATTGGATTCTTAAAGGGCAACTCCATTGACAATATTTTGGACTTAGAGGATTAAATGATCATAATTCAAGATAAGTAGCGTGTTACTTGTGTTAATATGCTATAATCACAAATAATTTTTTTTTTCTTGTGATAGATAAAAGATAATAAGATGCCATATTTTTTACCATGACAATTGTAATGGATTATGCTTAGATAAGAAATTAGCAGGAGAATGGATAGCAAATATTTTATCACTAATTGACAAAAAATTAAAAATCTTTCATGTCATGTAGAATTCAAGGTAAATAATTAGGTTAGTAAGCTTTTATTAGCATAATAAATGCACTCATTTTATTTCTATGTACAAGTACACTTTTTCTAGCATTTACAACATTTACAAGAAAAATTACTTTGTGAAACAAAAGCCATATGAGTTGGGTTTACTTGTTCTTCAACATATTTAAGGCGCTCAGATCATTGTATATACTTATAATATAGAATCAAATTCCCAACTTAACTTTCTAAAACAAAAGCCATATGAGTTGTACTATAAAATAATGCTTCTAGACAAGATAAAAAGTGAATTGAGTGAGTTTGCTTTGTTTATTGGGGATGCATGGCTAATAGTAAACTTCCCTCTTGAGTTGAGCCAATCCAATAAGCAACAAGTCCATGCCCTAAGCCTAGGTCTATGGCCTTATTAGTATAGTCTACTCTAGTAGCTTTTGAAGAATATTATGTCATATGTATTCTCACATGCATTTTGATTTCTTATATTACATGTCATCATGAGACTTAATTTCACAAAATATTTATAACTAATTCTAAGGGAGAATATCTATAAAGTACACCATATTGCATAAAAAAATAGAGAAAAAAGAAAATACAAAAATATTTGCTCCATAATTGCTTATATTCGAGTACTTTCCTAGATTTGTATATGAATCCAAACCTATCTACATTACTCACAAAATCACCATATACTAGCAACTACCTACAAATTTCCAACTCATAGCAATAGTAGATGGTAGTTATCAGAACTTTTGCAAGTATTTGTAGTTTCTCATTGTCCATCATTTAGTGATTCTTGTAAAGCATTTGTCAAGAATCCAATAACTAAATGATCTACTGGTTTTCAAGCTTTCATTTCCCATATATCAATATTAGTTTGACATGCATCTAATTCTAATTAAAAAATTGTAGAAGCTGTGTTTAATGTTGCATGCTATGGTAAGGGGTGCATATTTTTGTTTATATATTTTACTACATTGCATTGATGGAAACAAAAGATTTGATCTTTGAATTCTTCTATTGATACATAATGTATACATTTAGCCGCATGCTTTTGCCGTCCTAGTCTTTTTTTATAGAAGATTGTAGTTGTGCATATGACATTAGTGTACTATTTTTCCTAGAACTTGCTACTGTAGCAAATGCAAAGTCATCCCTCTAAAACAACAACACACCCATATGTAAAAGCCATTCAAACCCTCATAAAACCATGTCATACTCTTATCATTATCACATAATTGCAACGATCCCTTCTCTTCATGGCTTCCATTTTGTTAAATGAATCCATAATTAATCCTTTTGATTCCTCCATAAACCATTAGCTACCCCTTTGTAAGAATTGTCGTACTATCCTTCACTCCTTAGCTATCACTCTCCTCATATTACTCTTGCTTTGTGCAATAACAATTTCCATTGCATGGCTCCTCCTCCATCCCTACCTTCCAATGTTGAAAGTCAAGTGTTTCTCTACTTTAGGTTTCAACATATCTAACTAGGTATTTAGTGCTATATATGATTTTCATATTACCATTACTAACCTAAACAAAAGAATCGACCAGTAGATTGACCAGATGGTTTATAAATACATTGTCATCTCTAGGGTTGATTTAAAACCTTATGAAGGTATCATGACCTTACGGAAAATGTAGTCTCAAGTCAAGTTTTAAATGAATATGACCATATTAAATGATAAAAAGAGGAGAAAGATACTGAGAGATACATACGGGAATTAAAGTAGAGGGGTTATTAGTTTTGATATGATGATAAGCATTTGGGTCAAATTTAGAAGTGGAGTTTTGCCTAACAGGCATAAGTGATTGAAAGCCTCTTGTAAAAATTTGAATGTTGTGTTTTCATCACCAAAGGATTTTGGGTATTTGGATGAAGGGAAGTACTGTCTAGTTGGTTACTAGTCTCACCTTATAGGTATGTACCATCATTTGTAGATGTAACTTAAATTTTCGATCGTTTGCTTATTGCCAATAAATATATGTACAAATTAGGTTATTCTCATTCTACTAGTTGAATAGGTTGTTGGAAACATGATTATATTATTAGTGTATGTCTATGATGCTTTTTTCTTTCGGTTAATGTATACTGACTAGCAAATTATACACCTTTAATACAATTATGAAATTTAATTTCAAATTGAAATAGACAAGAAAATACTATTTGCATGGCAAGTTTGTCCAAGGATGAAATTATATAGAAAGTAGGACTCTTATAAAGTGGTGTGTTTTCCTTGCATAAGCTATGGACCCACAATTCTTGTTCCTTGATTATTGCATTTTGGTTTATTAAATAGCAGACATAGACAAGAAAAATCAAGATTAGCCTACCTTCATCAACTCATCGTGTTTTCTAATAGTAAAAATAAGCAAATAAGCAACTTTCATAGTTTAATATGTCTATTTAGGTGCAATTTGGTTGTATAATTTTTGTGATACTAGATTAGATAAAAATTTTATTTCATATTTGATTTGTAACTTTACTTAATAAGTAAACAAAAAGTTAGGTCGATGAATTGGACAAAATGCTTAGATTTTATCTTATTTACACCATATAGTACAAAAATGAAATATATAAGATAAAAATAAAAAATATTTTACATTCTTAGAAATATCCCTTTGAATTCATTGTATATGGATGATTTTTTATTTAATATCAATAATGAATTTTTTAAGAGCTAACAAATCTACAGCTTTTATTTAATAATGTATATAATTTATTTAATTATATAAATTCAATAATCCATTCAAATTGTATTTTAAATAATATCAAAATGTAATTAAAATATATATATTGATACAATGTTGAGGGTATAAATATTAAAATACAGCAATAATGAGATTAATACTTGTGTATATTAAATAAAGGATAACACAAAATTTTGTATTTTGTATTGTGCAAACCAAATATGGTACGATAAGTTTATACTGTTTAATTCTCTTTTTACTTGTTTTGTCCATTCCAATTGTTGTAATTAAACGCTATCTTAGAGTAACTTACAAATAGAGGGGGTGAATGAGTTTCCATGTACTTCATTAGGAATGGAATAGTATCTAAAACATCTGACATTCTATGATGTCCACATACCATACTTATATAGGGAAAAAAGAAAAAGAAAAAGAAGGAAAGATTCTTATGTGTACTTTATTTATCTCTAAAATATCAATTTAAGAAAATTAATTATCTTTTATAAGTTGCATCTACACCATTTGATGCTTGTTTCATGTGTGTCTAACTCATTGTCTAAATGCTTTATGACTCCTATATACCATTTTGCTTTAATCCTATATTTTTTAATTACTTTTGGTATTGTTTGACAAAATAGTAAAAAGGATTTAAATATACTTTTCTTAAAATTTTGAGGTTTTAATGCTTAATTTCAGAAATAGGAACTTTAAGCTCCTAGTAACTATATATAGGGATCCTATTTTCAACTCATTCTTTTTTTTTTTGTTGGTAAGGATCGGTGCAACTTGATGTCCCTAATTTTAAATGCATTTTCCATCAACTTTTTAACATATATGATAATAAACTCTACAAGATATGAATTTAGCTTTTCTATATGCTAAAAGTTAGATAGAAGATGAATATATTTTATATACAATCAATTTTCTCCTATCTTGCATAATTTTTGCCATCTCAGAAAAGTTACATTTAGCTCAAAACTTTTTTTTCCTTTTTTTTTTTTATATGTCAAATGATGTTGTCACAAGGTTGCTTTAGTAACTATTCATACCATGATGCAACTTAAATAAAAATTGCAATCCTCTAGAACAGGACATATACTTGAATTTGTCCCGAATAGGATATGGATAGTTCAAATGTGTTCACATTGTTACTACTAATATTTGAGTGAAAAAAATGCTCAAAATGTATTTTATGAAATATGGAAATTAATACTTCATCAAATTATAACCATGAGATTGGGATTCCAAACAAGGTAAGTTGAGATAATACAGTATTAAATTTAAGTTCCATCTTGATTCAAGATTTTAAAATGTAAACTCAAAGTTGAATACAAACTCAAGTGGAAGTGTCGTTTGGTGAGCTTAAGCATAATTTGGCTAAGTTCCTCTTATCTCGATTTATTAAAAAAATTATTTTCCTTCTAAGTGAAACAATTTCAACATTCAAACTTGATAAACAATAAAACTCATTTTAAACTAGATTATGAAGGTCGAGCTTAAGCTTAGCTCCATTATTATTAAATTAGATTTGGATAGGCCGCGAATATGTTGAGACTTTTACATTTGTACCTAGGATTATTAGTCAACTGGAAAAATAAAGGGCTTATGGCTTAATCAATCTCATAATTTTTGGTATTGGAGTTAATAGGAATATATGACTTGTAGGAGATGAGACGTAAGAAGTAGTTTATATGTGAAAAGAAAATATTATTTTTATTAGTATATTTTGCTTTACTAGTAGCTCATTTGCTGAAGTAACTTAAAATAGAACATGAGATACAATACCCATTTATAGTTATCGAAGTCGGCAAAAGTGAATATGTCTTCTCAAAATTAAACATGAACATAATCTTTCTTGTGACATTTCCTCTCTAACTCAAGTTAGTAGGTCGGAGTCTCACGATAATTGGTGCGCCCTGTACTTGTGTGCTTATCGATTTGGAGGATTGTACTTGTAAGCACTGATACCTGGTAATGCTAGTGTAGTTAAGACATATGCACAAGTATGTGGCTCAGTCTAACCTGACTAGTTTGATTGGAATTTCAGTATGGAAAAAGGGCATAGTGGAAACGATTCTTGCGTTTATTTATAGGTATACCGGTTGGTTTAATTGGAATTTGAGTATAAGAAAAGGGGATACCGGAATTTGAGTATTGTTATTATTATTATTGTGTTTATTTGTAGGTCCTTTAGGGCTCTTCACATTGACGAGTTTGGATGTGTCACCATAGGTAGGATCTAGCTCTTGGACCTATCGTTATAGGTTGGTATGGCTGCATAGGACTAGTTGCCCCATGTCTATGTCTAGACGTATCAAAGTTATTTTATTAATGTAAACTGATATTGTCCTATTGTTATTAGATTTGCATTTCCAAAAATCATTTTTTTCCTAAAGTTGTATAAAGTTATAAATCAATAGTAAATTAAAAATTAATAAATTATAACGATACAAAATTATTAAAATTATAACTGTTGATTAGGGGTTTTCACCAATGGGCCATGGAGGCCCAATACAACCTCATAGACTTATGGGCCAAGCTCTTTGGCCTATTTCCTACCTAAATACAAAGATTGAACTTTATTTACATGAAAGGAGCTATCACCCATATGTTAATGAAGAGCCCATAACAGGTGCAAGTGTTACGGACTTCCCAAAATGGGCCATTCCCAGGAGGTTCCTAAGGCCCAAGACTAAAGCCCAATCCCTTAAAAGCTTCTAGAAGATGAAAAGCTCTAGAAAATTCCAGAGAAGTCCAGAATCTTGGGGTAGGTGAATGTGATAGTTGGGAGTTAATTGTAATCGTTAGATCGGATTGATCTCAACCATTAAATTGTAAAGGCTTTTTGTATATATAGGGGGTTCCCCTTCAGATGTAACACACAATTCATTTTGAGTGAATACAACATACCTTCAGAGTTTCTCTCTCTACTTTCTCTCTCTAAACATTGTGAGTGTGTTACAGGCTAACTTAGCCTTCCTTAGTGTGGTCAGGAACGCCAAGTGCCGCATGGGATCGAGTGACGGAATCCGCCCCGTAACAAGTGGTATCAGAGCCTGAAAAGGGACTATTTATGGAGAAAATGTCATCTGGAGGAGACAACAACAACACTTCAATGGTCAATGAGTTAGCCGACCATGATGATTGTCGTGTTACCAGGCAAAGGACTAGGTCCCGGGACTTGCTGAACTCCCTCCTTAATAAGATGAATAAGGTAGAGTTGAGCATTGCTGAGGCCAAGGAACAATTTGATGAGTCTCAAGGTGGTTTTGAGGAAATGGAGGAAGAACTCTGAGGTGAATTGCAAGGAGCATTGAATCGAGCAGTAGAAGAGCTTAGGCAGCATGGAAATGGTATTGAAGAGAAGGTGATGCTCTCCAAGTCCGAGTTACGGCTTTAGAAACGAAGGAAGAAGCTTATGAAGCTAAGATGGAAACCTCGCGAATTGAAATGTTATTTTTGCAATGGTCCCTATTATGCAAGGGAGTGTCCGAAGAAAGAGAGATTGGCGGCGCTAGTAGCAGGTAAAAGCTC
This sequence comes from Lumnitzera littorea, assembly GCA_024138015.1. Classification (NCBI taxonomy): domain Eukaryota; kingdom Viridiplantae; phylum Streptophyta; class Magnoliopsida; order Myrtales; family Combretaceae; genus Lumnitzera; species Lumnitzera littorea. Next base: position 55,079,936 of record JAMXBB010000005.1, on the reverse strand, counting down.
AGATGATGGGGATGAGGCTCAGTTAGGGTCAGTTTGTCTACTCAGTGCCATGAAGTCTCAAGTTAACGAAAGAAAAGGATTGATGTATACCGAAGTGTCAGTAGTAGGTAAGAAACTTAATGCCTTAGTAGATACAGGGGCATCTCATCTTTTTATTTTTGATACGGTAGCAAAAAAGTTAGGGCTAAAAGTGGAGGAGACCAAAACATGGCTTAAAACAGTTAAGTCAAAAGAAGTTCCTACTGTGGGAGTAGCTAATGGGATAGAGCTCAATATTGGGGGTTGGCAGGGAAAGGAGACGGTTGAAGTAGTGCTAATGGATGATTTTGAGTTTGTGATTGGGATGGATTTCCTTGATCGCATTGATGCACTGATCATATCGCGGGCTAACTGCATTTGTGTACTTGATCACAACTCACAGTGTGTAGTCCCTGTTACAAGGAAGGTAGGCCAAGCCACCAAATTTCTATCAGCTATGCAATTGGAAAAGGGACTTAAGAAGAATGAAGTCACTTATTTGGCTACCTTAAAAGTCAGGGAAGAGACTATTAACCAAGAAAGGGTTCTACCTCAAGTGGGGGAGATATTGGAAGAATTTAGGGATATAATGCCACTAATGTTGCCCAAGAAGCTACCACCAAGAAGAGAGGTAGACCATGTGATAGAATTGGAACTTGGAGCCAAGCCACCCGCCGCCGTCCCATATAGGATGTCACCTCTAGAGTTAGAAGAGTTGAGGCAACAATTGAAGGAATTACTAGAAGCAGGTTTCATTAGACCTTCAAAGGCACCTTTTGGAGCTCCTGTGCTCTTTCAGAAGAAACAAGATGGATCACTCCGAATGTGCATTGATTATCGAGCCCTAAATAAGGTCACTATAAAGAATAAGTATCCCATTCCATTGGTTTTGGACCTATTCGACAGGTTGGGAGAAGCTAGATACTTCTCCAAATTGGATTTACGGTCGGGATATCACCAAGTGAGGATTGTAGAAGGAGACGAACCCAAGACCACTTGTGTTATAAGGTATGGTGCTTTTGAATTCTTGATCATGCCGTTCGGCCTTACCAATGCCCCGGCTACTTTCTGTACACTTATGAATCATGTTTTGGCCCCCTTTCTTGATCAATTCGTAGTTGTGTACTTGGATGACATTATGATTTATAGTAAGACATTGGAGGAACATAGAGAGAACCTTCGCTCGGTATTCTTAGCTTTGAGAAGGAATGATCTATATGTGAAATTGGAGAAATGTGCTTTTGCACAAGAAGAGGTGACGTTCCTTGGTCACATAGTGGGGAGAGAAAAGATTAGAATGGATGAAGGAAAGGTACGAGTCATCTGGGATTGGAAGGAACCCACCAAGCCTACTGAGCTAAGATCCTTCCTTGGCTTAGTGAATTACTATAGAAGATTCATTAAGGGTTATTCGAGGATAGTAAGCCCATTGACAGACTTACTCAAAAAGAATACCCCGTGGAATTGGAGTATAGATAGACGACAGGCATTCGAGACCTTAAAGATGGCAATCACTAAAGAGCCAGTCCTTCTCCTTCCTAACTTTGGCAAACCCTTTGAGGTATGTACAGATGCTAGTGATTTTGCTATTGGAGGGGTTTTAATGCAAGAAGGACACCCTGTGGCATTTGAAAGCCGGAAGTTGAATGACACAGAGAAGCGATATCCAGTGCATGAAAAGGAGATGACGGCAATAGTACACTGTCTCCAGGTATGGAGGCACTACTTGTTAGGGAGGAAGTTTGTGGTCAAAACTGATAATATGGCTACTAGCTACTTTTAGACTCAAAAGAAGCTCTCTCCTAAGCAAGCTCAATGGCAGGTTTTCCTGGCAGAATTTGATTTCGACCTTGAACATAAGTTAGGTAAGACTAACATTGTGGCAGATGCCTTGAGTCGAAGGGTTGGGTTGGCAGCCATCAGCAAACCTAAAAGCAACTTCATTGATAGAATTCAAGAAGGGATGGAGAATGATAAACAAGCTAAACCTCTATTGATCCAATGTCAAGAAGGGAAAATGAGGAGATTTTGGCAAGAGAATGGACTAATATATACAAAGGGATAACGAATTTATGTACCGCAATCCATGAACCTAAGAAGGGAGATACTTAGAGAATGTCATGATTCTAAATGGGCAGGTCATCCAGGAATACACCGCACTCAAGCCTTACTAGAAGAAAAGTATTTTTGGCCATACATGAGGGAAGATGTTGAGAGCTATGTTTGAACTTGTCTCGTGTGCCAATAAGATAAAGTTGAACACAAGGCAACTCCAGGACTACTAGAGCCTCTTCCCATTCCTGAACGGCCATGGGAGAGTGTTTCCATGGACTTTATTGTAAGTTTGCCCCGATCAGAAGGGTATGGTATAATCATAGTTGTAGTAGACAGGTTTTCAAAATACATGACCTTTGTTCCAGCAACAAAGGAGTGCCCAGCAGATGAGGCTGCCCGATTGTTCCTAAGACATGTAGTAAAGTATTGGGGCTTGCCGAGAAACATTGTAAGTGATCGAGATGGGCGATTCACAGGGAAATTTTGGATAGAATTGTTCAAACTTCTAGGATCCGAGTTGAACTTTTCAACTAGTTTGCATCCCCAGACAGATGGTCAGACGAAGCGAGTAAATGCTTTAGTAGAATTATACTTAAGGCATTTTGTAGGAGCTAACCAGCGCAATTGGACCAAGTTGTTAGATGTGGTGTAGTTCTCATTCAACCTACAGAAGAATGAGTCCATCGGACAGAGTCCTTTTGAGATCGTCCTGGGAAAGCAACCTTTAACTCCTCATACAGTGACAATGGGATATATGGGGTCTAGCCCTCCCGCATATAAATTTGCAAGGGAATGGCAAGAAAATCACGACTTAGCCCGGACATACTTAGACCGAGCTATCAAGAGAATGAAGAAAATTGCAGACAAGAAGCGTAGGCCGATGGAATATCAAGTAGGTGACCAAGTGCTTGTTAAGTTACATTTGATATAACGTACAAAGGGACAACTGCATAAAGGTCTAATGAGGCGCTACGAGGGTCCATTCCCAATTGTGAAACGAGTGGGGCAAGTGTCCTATAAATTGGAACTTCCATCCAAGCTGAAATTTCACCTAGTTTTCCATGTGAGCATGCTAAAACCCTTCCACAAGGATGAGGAAGACCCTAGAAGAGCCATATCACAAAGGGCCCCAACAGGAGTACGGGATTCATTTGATAAGGAAGTTGAAGGCATCATAGCTGATAGATACGTGAGGAGACGTGGACAGATTCCTAAACACGAGTATATGGTAATGTGGAAGGGAAGACCAGAGAGTGAGGCCAGTTAGGAACCAGCCGAAGCACTATGGCAATTCAAAGACAAGATTCAAAACTTCCATGATGAAGGCGTGACGAGGGCGTCGCCGAATTGAGCGGGGGAGAATGTTACGGACCTCCCAAAATGGGCTATTCCTAGGAGGTTCCTAAGGCCCAAGACTAAAGCCTAGTCCCTTAAAAGCTTCTAAAAGATGAAAAGCTCTAGAAGGTTCTAGAGAAGTCCAGAATCTTAGGGTAGGTGAATATGGTAGTTGGGAGTTAATTGTAACCGTTAGATTGGATTGATCTCAACCATTAAATTGTAAAGGCTTTTTATATATATAGAGGGTTCCCTCTCAGATGTAACACACAATTCATTTTGAGTGAATACAACATACCTTCAGAGCTTCTCTCTCTACTTTCTTTCTCTAAACATTGTGAGTGTGTTACAGGTTGACTTAGCCTTCCTTAGTATGGTCAGGAACGCTAAGTGCCGCACGGGATCGAGTGATGGAATCCGCCCGTGACACAAGGAGCTCAAAGCTGCTTTAGGTAGCTCAGGAAGTAGGTGCTATTGTCTCCATTTGAAATAACTAGGTTGAGCACTAAGTAGTAGCCTCCATTTGTTTAAACAAGGATAGGGAAGCACGATTAGTTCCGTAGTTACCATACGGGCAATTGCCTACTACCCTATGTTCTTAAGAATGAGGAAATGATTAGGAAGCTTAATTCCCCATATAACAAATGTGTTAACCACCAATAGCAAGATAGTTGTGGATCATCGATTATGATATGAATACTACTCTGAGAACTTAATATACTTCTTCTTGGTCTATTCACTCTTACGCTCTCACTCTTTCCTTTCTCTTATACTTAGCGTTTTTAATACTTACTTAAATAACAAAGTGGCTATGCTGAAGTTGTTTCAATACCTCCAAAAACTAATTCTTTTTCTTTTATAGGATTTAAACATGATTCAAAGTCCAAAATCGAATCGTGGAATTTCAATTGTGAACAATAACGATATTTGAAATCTCTAAAATGATACATTTAACAATTGTGAAAGATCTTGATGTGGCATAATTTTTTCTAATCCCTAATCAATCTTTGTATCATATATAATATCGTATAACAATTGCAAGAGTTATGGTTTACCAGGCAAGGCCCCTTGTATATACGTGCACAAATATCTTGTCAAGGATATCATTGCACAATATGTAATCAAAAGAATTTTTATTACAATGTAATAGCTTTTTATTATCATTCATCACGTCATTTGACCATTATAAATTGCTAAAATTTATTAATCAGTCAAGAAAAATCCAATTATTCACTGTTAAAGCCAAAAAAAAAAAGAAAAAAGAAAACCTTGCCAGAGAAACCTTATAGTGGCAATATTATTTTTAAAAGAAGTGTTACTGGTTTATTTTATCTCCTGAAATCGAATGGCTGCTTGGATCTATTGCTAATTGTTTCCTCACTTCTATTCTCCAAAAAATTGATGGACATAGATGATATTATCAATTGATTTAACTGTTAGTAGTTAAAAGACATAACATATTAGTTCTCACGCTTCAAATTTATTTCCAAATCTCAACATCAATTTAGTATGCATCTGGGTCTAATTATAAAACTGTAGAAGCTGTGTCGGATACGTTGCACGCTATGAAAGTCACGATCGAATTGATATGCATTTTATGTTTGTTTCTCTACTTTAGTACCTCATTTTCAGGCCAATATATTTTAATCCATGAGCTTGACAAACAGAGGTTTTAAATAATTTTAATTCTCTGATTAACATAGCAATCGCCATCCTGGTTCTTTTCCTAGAAGATTGTAGTTGTTATCGCTTTCCATTTCTCGTATGTTGCGTGTCGAATAGATCTTCTTCTGTTTCCTAGAACTTGCAATGTTTGACAAATGCGAAAGTCATCTCCTCCAAAAACTCCAATATACCATATCTTGATTCTCTCTATCCAAAGCAATTCATCAAAGAGTGAGACAAAACTTTTAGTGCTAGTTCACACCTAATAAAGTTCCATCTTTTCTTCCATCATATTAGTACTAATACCACGAGCAATTACAAATATCTTAAATATTTATTTATTTTTATTTGTTTATTATATCAATGTGCACCTAATGGACTACTTCTAGTAAAACCTTTAACCAATTCAAAACACTTTGTTGAATCAATGTCTTATAGTTATCATTACATTGCACACCTTATAATGATCAACGTCTTCTTCATGTAAACAATGAAGATTGTTGCTGGAGATCCAGCTAAAGCCCATTCTTTTTTTTTTTTTCTTCTCCCAGAAGCTCATTCTAGTTTGATTTGCTTTGTTTTTTTTCATCGATTTCATCCACAATATCCTATTAGAAGCGAAACCTAATTTGTTTATCAAGAAAAATCAAGGATTTGACATGTCAAAATTAAGGACCAAGGATTTTCTGACAAGGCCGCTAATGACAATGATCGTGCTTGCCACGTAGCACAATCGGCCTATAAATCGAGCTCCCCACTTGCTTAGAATCACACAACACTATGTAATTACAAGCTTTTGTTAATTAGGACGACAACTAAGTACTTATGACTCATTTCATGAAAAAAAGTGTAGGACGACAACTAAATCGTCGTGTAGGACTCCTATCCATTTATAACATATGAGAAAAGTTCATAAAAGTCAAAACTAGACAATCACATCCTAGCTTTGCTTCATTTGTTGACAACTGCCGCTTCTCCATTCTCGGAAACAACCAAACGCAAAAACTTACCTGAGGTGTGTTTATAAGTATAAAAAAGGTTTTAATGGAGATTCTTAAGATGTTACATTAACATCTTAAATAACTAGCATTTTTAAATAATTTTCTACTTTATAAAGAAATATATAATTAAAGTAACTTACAAACTTTTTAAAATCTTTTGCAGATCTCATATTATCATTATATTTCAAACAGTATATAAAATATGCTTATGAAAAATATTAAAGTGTGTAAAATTCTTTTATTAACATTTTTATTATAATTGTAACTCATTCGTTAATATGTGGGGAAAAAAGAAAAAAAAAAAAGAAGCTTGGGGCCAACGGCTTGTTGAAGTGAAATTAAGAAAAATAATTTTTCTATAGTTCTGTCTTTTAATAAAAAAAGTTTCAAGATTTGTACTATTACGTAAAGAAATTATTATGGAAACTAACATGCATTATTAAAGAAAATTAGCTTAATTGTTCAAGTATGATAAGAGAGAGTTGGTTTGTAATTTGTTAAGAATATAAGATAATTAAAATATTCCAAGATATATCATAGAATCATATTGAAAATTATTTCAAAACTAAATTAAAGAATTTTAATGAAAAATAAAATTACATATGCAAATTGATAAGAAAATTGGTATAAAATTGTGCAAAAATGAATTAAAAAGTTTCAATAAATTTCTTAAAGGAAAGATAATTAAACACCAAGTAAGGGAATTAGGAAATTGATGTGTAATTTGTTACAAAAGTAACATGTAAAAAAGAATTCAAAATATTTTTAAAAAAATACTAAAGTGTTTAATTAAAAAAGAAAATTAAGAATGCAAATCACTAAGAAAGTTGGTTTCATTTTTATTTTTATTTTGGTTAGATGAGATATTGATTGGTACAAAGTTATCAAAGAAAAAGAAAAATGTTTGCAGCATATTTAAAAAAAAAAAGGTTATCTCAACATTAACTTAAAAAGAAAAGCCTATTTGTTGTTGTGCACTTGACATGCTTGTGTCATGGAACAAGAGGTTTAATCCCTCCATAAGTGCCTATGCAGCGCTTAACCCTCTTTTGCCTCATGTATTTTCTTTGATTATAGAGAGCAAGCCAGCTTTTTCTTTCCTGTCTTCTTAAAATTGTTTTAAGTCCCTTCTTACTTTAAGAGTATCAACTGGCATTATTATCATCCTCTTTATGATACAGGACATTCAACTTCTCAATTGATTTTGGCCTGTCATGGCCATTATTAGGAGAGCGGCATCAGCTCTTGATCAGTTTGCTCACGGGTGGCTAAACCCGCCTTAAGAGATAACCTCGCCTTGAGAGATTATTCAGTCTTACGAACAAACTGCCAACTAACACTACTCGCTTCGTATTAAGTCCTAAGTTAAACATCCCATGGTCACTCCAAAACACAAACTGTGACATTTTCCCTCACCTAAATCCACGACGCTTTCATCATGGGGTCAACTCTTCACTACTACCCTTTCTCTTGAGATCGCTGACCCTATTCTTCTATTGCTTAACTTCATGCTAAGATCATTTTCGTTAGGACTTCAAGGCTTCCACAAGCACTCCCTTGCCCTAGCCCTTGTCCTTGTCCTTGTCCTTGTTCTTGTCCTTGTCCCCACCCTCACCTTCTCCTCTAGTCCTCCAAGATAACCTCTTGTTGAGTTGCTTAATGATAGGGTCTACCCTTTGAAGTTCACTTCTTCATTTTCTTATGATTCGGGCAAAGTTTTGTTACAATACTACTCATGGCACAGCTACCCCTTTTAGCAGTGATGCCCTCCACTTGTGGCTGCTCCCTCTTGAGCATCATCTATATGAGCCCAATTGTCAACAAGAGCTACCTTTTTCCATATAGCATACTAGGTAGCATTTAGGTGGCTTTACTAGGCTGGAACTTATGGCTTTGATACCACTTATCACATGACAGGAGGTCTAACCCTTTCATAAGTGCTCGTATGATGCTTGATTCTTCTTTGCCTCATGTATTTTCTTTGATTACGGAAGGCAAGCTAACCTTTCCCTTCTTATCTTCCTAGGACTATTCTAAGCCCCTTCTTGCTTTAAGAGTGCTAATCAGCATTGTTATCATCTTCCTTATGATAGAGACGTCCAAGTTTTCAACTAATTTCGGCCTGCCATTATCATGATTCGTGCTTTGGAGTGACGAGGGGTTGTTCAACGTGGGGCTTAATATAAAGCGAGTGGCGTCAACTAGTAGTTTGTTTGTGGGGTTGAGTAGTCTCTCAAGGTAAGGTTAGCTACCCGTGGGCAAATTAGTTGGAGTTGATGTCACTCTCTTGATGATGGTTTGGTAGGCTGAAACTAGTTAAGAAGTTGAATGTTCTCTATCATAAGGAAGATAATGACAATGTCGATTGGCACTCCTAAAGCAAGAAGGGGCTTAGAATAGTCTTGGGAAGATAGGAAGGGAAAGGTTGGCTTACCCTTTGTAATAAAAAAAAATACACGAGGTAAAGGAGAGTCGAGCATCGCACAAGCACTTATGGAGGGGTTAAACCACTCGTTCAGTGACAAGTGGTATCAGAGTTAAAAGTTCCAACCCTGTGGAGCCACCTAAATGTTACCTAGTGTGCCATATGAAAAAGGGTAGCTCTTGTTGACAATTGGCCTCATGTGAATGAAGCTCAAGAAGGGGTGGCCACCAGGTAGAGGGTATTGTTGCTGAAAGGGGTAGTTGTGCTGTGAGTAGCTATGTCGTGAGTAATATTGTAACATTGTAACAAGATTCTGCTTGAATCATAAGAAAATGAAGAAGTGAACTTCAAAGGATAGACCTTACCATTGTGCCACTCAACTAGAGACGATCTCAAAGGACAAGAGGAGAGGGAGAGGGGGAAGGGGAAGGGGAAGGGGAGGGCGAGGAATGCCTATGGAAGCCCTAGAGTCCTAACGGAAATGATCTTGGCATGGAGTTGGGTTATGGAAGAATAGGGTCGGTGATCTCAAGGGAAAGGATAGTGGTGAAGAGTTAGCCTCACTACGAGGGCGTTATGGATTTAGATAGGGGGGAATGTCACGATCCATGTTTTGGAGTGATAAGGGGTGTTCAACTTAAGGCTTAATGCGAAGCGAGTGGCATCGGCTGGTAGTTTGTTCGTGGGGTTGAGTAGTCTCTTAAGGTGAGTTGGCCACTCATGAGCAAACTGGTCGGGAGTTGATGCCGCTCTCCTGATGATAGCCATGGCAGGTCGAAACCAATCGAGAAGTTGAATGTCCTCTATCATAAGGAGGGTGGTGATAATGCCAATTGACACTCCTAAAGCAAGAAGGGGCTTGGAATGCTCTTGAGAAGATAGGAAGGGAAAGGTTGGCTCGCCCTCTGTAATTAAAGAAAATATATAAGGCAAAAGAGGGTCAAGTACCGCATGGACACTTATGGAGAGGTTAGACCTCCTATCCCTTAACACCATGGCCATCATCAGGAGAGTAGCATCAGCCCTCGACTAATTTGCTTACGGGTGGCTAACCCCACCTTGAGAGACTACCCAACCTCACAAACAAATTATCAGCTGATGCCACTCTCTTCGCATTAAGGCCTAAGTTGAACATCTCTTCATCACTCTAAAACACGGACTGTGACACTTGTGCTCGGATGGAGAATGAACATTCTCGTGCCTTTTGTGCTCATGCTTAGGCCCTGAGATGCTTATGTTTTCAAATTTTTTTCCATGCTCGTATTTGGCTAACCCTGGTATACGTATGCTTGTACTTGTGTGGCTACCCATTTACTGGGCATATAAATCATTGGTTAGTTGTTAGTGTTGGGTCAAAGTTATCTCGTGTCACTCTTTTGTAGAACTTTTTTTTTTTTTTTACTCGTGTAATCTCGTGGTTGCAAATTGAAAATAGATAATTTCGTTCCTAAAATCAGAGAAGAAAAAATTGTTGACACTCAAACGTTTTAAATTCGAGAGGATTAACAACTATTCATAAATTTCTAACTTATCATAGTTAATAACTTATCATAGTAGTTGTGCATCGTAATAAAAAAAAAAAAAACAAGAATGTTAATTGCTAGGCATTGAAATTTTATAAATAATTGTTCACCATTCATTTTATCATATCTATAAGTCCGAACGAATAAACTGAGTGTGATGCTTGATAAATGTTGCATATTTATTTTTGTTTATTTTTTTGTTCTTAAAGCCATCCTGATTCTCACTTGACATGGAATACACGCTTTTAGCTGAGAAGAAATCTAATGGGTAATATATATCATGTAAAATTATATACAATATATAACTACTAAATACTTAAATTAATAATAAATAATTATCTAAAATTTCATTATCCAATTGGTGTTACATAATTTATGCTAAATCTTTTTCCGTTATGGACCTACCTTTTTGTGGTCCTCGATCTTTCCTAGATATGTCGCACGGGTCAAGATATCCCTTCCCAGCTCCCATTGGTCGGTTGTTGTGCGTGTCTTCCTACTTCCTTTCCTGCTTCCTAGAACTTGCCGTGGTTTAACAAAATGCAGAGTCGTCTCCCAAAACGACAACAAAATCGCCCAAGCCTTGACCTTATATAAAAGAGACATTCGAAATCCTCGTAAAATCATATCTGATTCTTAAATCATTGTTACATTGTCGAAACAATCACTTCTCTTCATGGCCTTAATTTGCTCGACAACATCTACAGTCAGCCCTCCTAATTCCTCCATACACCATCAGCCGCCTCCATCCAAGAACTGTCTAGCTATCCTTCGCTCCCTGGCTATCACACTCCTCATATTACTCTTGCTGTTTGTAACAGCAGTTTCCATTGCATGGCTCCTTCTCCATCCCCACCTTCCGTCGGTGAAAGCCGAGTCTCTCTCCGCTTCGGGTTTCAGCATATCAAACTCGGGGTTTACCGCCATATATGATTTGCAGATTACTTTTGCTAATCCGAACAAAAAGATTAACCTGTGGATCGACCATTTTAGCCTTCGGATTGTATATAAGAATATTGTGGTCTCCAGGGTGGATTCAGAACCTCATAAAGGCATTGTGATCTTGCGGAAAATGCAGTCACAGGTCAAGTTTCAAATGAATACGACTGAATTAAACGATAAAAAGAGGAGGAAGATAGTGAGAGATATGCGCGGGGATTGGAGTAGAGGGCTCCTTAGTTTCGACATGATGATAAACATTCGGGTGAAATATAGAAGTGGAGTTTTGCCTAGCAAGCAAAAGCTGTTGAAGGTCTCTTGTCAAAATTTGATCATCCTGTTTCCATCACCAAAGGATTTTGGGTATTTGCACGAAGGGAAGAACTGCATGGTTGGTTACTAGTCTTACACCATTCAACCATTACGTATAGACGCTATATATACGTACAGAGCCTTTTGTATCTTCCTAGTTAATTAACACGGTGCCGGTAATATGATTTTATTATTGATGTTTGGTGCATTTTTCTATTGATTATATATACGCTGCACTGGGAAACAGTTAAAGATATCGGATTTCGTCTGAATTCGGGCGAGCCGAAATAACATCGGCAAACTAATTGGTACATTTAGGAAGAAAAAAAAAAAACAAAAAAAAAAAGAAGAAGAAAAGAACCGGAAAGAAAAATCGAATCTGCATGAGAAGTACGTCCGGGAATGGAATTAAATTGGATCTGATGTGGGACTCCTCCAAAGAGTAAAATTTTATTGCACGCTCCAAGGACCCATTGGACATTGGTTCCTTGTACTCGATTAGACTCTGATTGGCGCACCTCCCATCAACTCGTTTTGTCTTCTAGAGTATTCCACTGGGTTAGCTCGACACACCTCCGAGAGGACCCTTTTTTAAGGGACCATAGATTTGTTAAATAAAAATCTCTTTTGCGGATCCACGTTGCACCACACACCCCACCCCCCCCACCCCCTTTTTTTTTTACATATTGTTTTAGTTTAATTTAAGTGTTTGAGGTCATATAAATAATATAAATAAATTTTTATTTGAGAAATTTAAGAGTAAAGTAGAGAGATTCTTAAGTTAGTAGGATTTTTAAAATAATATTGAACTTTAAATTAAATCCTTAACATTGGGAATGCAATGCAAAAACAAGCACAGAAGCAAATCTCACAGCTCAATTTGGCTACGTGAGGTCAGGAATTATTCCCATGTGTTTCTTGAAACTTTAGCATGCTTACGGAATTATTCATGTGTTCACACGGTTTAAAATAGGGATTGATTCTCTACTTCTATTTGTGGTGCATAAATGTTGGGAAAAATCCATCTAATCCTCTAAACATTGATCTACATGCGGGGGCATTTTCAATTTTTCAACTTAAAATTTCTATTTTAGCATCCTAATTTCTTATAGATTGGCAAGTAATTCTAATAAATTTTGACATTCAAACTTATTAAAATGTACTTCAATACATTCTAAATCTTAACTTTAAATCTTTTTTCTTTTCTTTTCTTTTTCTTTTTTCTTTTTTTTTTTTTTGAATAGAGCCAAATATCCTTTAACGTTTCAAATTTATATGATTTTAAGAGGTGCTAATTAAATATGCTTTATAAGCTTGGAAGCTTCTTTTCATTGATATCAAAGTTTATGAGGTTTATTTATAATTTCCTGCAAATTATGAAGAAACAAGTCTATGATTGCCCTTGAAACTTGTTGATAGTCAGTTTTCGCCCACCTGACTTGACAAGAATTAACTTCGCTTACTTGTCTATTCGGTTGATGATAAGCCGAGTAATCAACATTTTTGGCATTCTACTAAGTAATACAGATTCGTGCTTGATTTGAATTCAAGTTCATGGTGCGAATAGTTATTATAATCACGATTATATTATATAACTGCTTACTTTTCCTACATTTTAGGGAAGGTATTTAAGTAAGAAGTTTCCACGTATTTCGACAGTTATTCCGATAATTGCTCCTTTAGACATAACAATCTCCTATAAATATGGAAAAGAAACTTTGTAAAAGACATTTGATTACTCTTAATCTCTTTACTTGGCTTTTCTCATTCCTACTTACTGACTTAGTTATCAGAGTGATCACATTGGACTGGCCTTGATATTAAGCTATTTTCCTTTCTTTTGCAAGACATTTCTAACTCTCAAAATTCACCAAGAATATTTGGTGCTGTCTATTTTTTTCCTAAATACACCCACATAACTAAAACTAGAATGACCAAGAGTACAAGTATTGGCACTTCCTCCTAACACCATGAGGGGGAGAGTCGGCATATTGATGAGCAACGACTGGTTAAACTCGAGTAGCTTTGCCTCGATTTGGCCAAGGAAAACTTGGAGTTAAATAAAAAACGTAAATAGATCCTTACCTTCCTTCATAATAGTATTCATTTCAATAAAAAAAAAAAAGAACATGGCGATCACGATGTTAAAAATAGTGATGATTTAATTTATTTACCTGAGTTACAGAAAAAGTAAGCCAAGGTTATGATGGGACTTTCGGCTCCTGCATTCAAAAAGAATGACAAAGGCAAGTAACTACAGTAGGTACACCATGCGAGACCCTTGTATGTTAGCACTCCTGCTATAATGAGTAAGTAATTCTAGATCAAGAAAAGTCCCTTTGTTCTTGAAATTTTGGAGGAAGTGATGCCTTGGTACATCAAGTTGCCATAGTTTGAAACTAATGATGGAACAAAGGATCCCAAAGACCACTTGGAGTACTATTGTACATTAGCCAAATTGCATGGTTTGAGTGATGTAGTGGCCTGTTGAGCTTTTCCCTCAACTTTGAGGAATGCAACTAGCATATGGTTCAAATACTTGAAACTAAACATCATTTCTTGTTTTGATGAACTAGCAGAAGTGTTTCTTCAATACTTCCTTGCAAGTAAACTTTTTGTTAAGGATTCGTTAATCCTTAACACAATAAAAAAAAGATCGGATGAGTCAATAAGAGACTACTTGGCTAGGTTTATGGTTTAGATGACTCAAATCCCAGAATTAGATATGAGTGTTACCCTCAATGCCGTAATTGATGGAGTTAAGCTCCATGGAAACTTTTTTAAGTCTCTCATAAAAACTAAGTTGAAAACTTTCGTCATGTTCAAGGTTAAAGCCACCCCATACATCCGTTAGGAGAATAACATAAAGGCTTGGCAAGAGGTTGATCAAAATAAGAGGAAAAGTGTGAAGGATAGACTCAGCACAAATGATGATCAAACTTCGAATGTTGAGAGAAAGACACTAAGGATTCCAACATTTTCATCCTACACACCCGTCAATCGTCTAATCTCGAACATATTGTTGGAGGTATGTAAGTAGAGATGTGTAAAGCAATGGTCGAAAAGAATGAGAGGAAATCCCTTAAGGAGAAATTCCAATAAATACTGTAACTTCTGCTACAACAAAAGTCACAAAACAGATGAGTGTATTGAGCTCAAGAATGAGATTCAACGTGGGCATTTGCAAAAGTTCCTAGCTCATGATGTTGAAAATATCGAGAAACCATCTCAGAGGAGACGTGGGGAATAGGAGAATGATACTTGGCTAACTATGGCTGGGAGAGATGCAAGGGATGCAAATTCTAGCAGAGTACCTAATGGAGTGATCAACACCATTGTTGATAGACCTATTATTGGCCAATCAAGTTCTTTGAGCTTGACTAATGCCAAAAACTATGTCTACAACATTGAAGGCAAGAAGGTCAGAATTGACAACACAATATCTTTTATGGAGGAAGACTTTGAGGGCATCTAAAGGCTGTATGATGATGCCCTTGTTATCAGTGCGAGAGTTGCCAAATTCGAGGTCAAGAAAATTCTTGTTGACATAGGAAGTTCGGCAAACATCATTTTTTTGCATGTGTTTGACTAGATGAGACTCAAGATCAAAGCGTAGTTAAGATCTTATAAGTATGATCTGTATGCATTCAACAATCAACCTGTCCAAGTAGCCGAAGTGATTTCTTTGCTGATACAGATCAGTGATAACGAGCATATTGCAGAGGATAGGGTGGATTTCTTCGTCGTCAAATGTTGGTCCTCATACAACATAATAATGGGATGGTCGTGTTAGCATTTATTTGGCATTGTCTTTTCAATTGCATATCTTAAGGCTAAGTTGCCTAATCCTATGGGAGTTGGCGTATGCAAAGGGGATTAGCAATTGGTAAGGTTCTTTTATATGAGGGCCTTAAGGCGAGAAGAGGTGTTTCAGGTAGAAACCTATTCAGAAGGCAAGTCAGTTAGTATAGAGAATTTTGAGTGTGATATTGAGGAAGTTTCTTTAGGAGATGAACTTGGGAAAACAATGAAGATAGGAAAACCGTTATCAACAGTTCGGTAAAGTTTGGTTAACTTTTTGCAAGTTAATGCTGACATGTTTGCATGGTCCTCTTCAAACATGCCAAATATCCCAAGAGAAGTTATGGTACATAAGTTCTAGATTAATCCGAATGTGAAGGTGGTCTAATAAAAGAAAAGGCATTTTATGTTAAAGAGATAAGCAACAATAGAAGAAGAAGTCCAAAAGTTATTGAAGGTAAGATTTATTTGATAAGAGGCTTATCCGACTTAATTAGCTAGTTGTGTACTAGTCAAGAAGTCTAACGGCAAGTGGGAAATGTGCATAGACTTTATGGATCTTCACAAAGCCTATCCCAAGGATTGTTTCCTACTATCGAAAATTGATTAAATCGTAAATTCAACCGTCGGACACACATTACTTTCTTTTATGGATGCTTTCTCTAGTAACAACTAGATTAAGATGGATAAGGAGGATAAAATCTATACATCTTTTGTTACCAATTTTGGAATATATTGTTACACGGTGATGCTCTTTAGGCTGAAAAATACCAATGCAACCTATCAGAGGCTTGTTATCAAGATGTTCAAACTTTAGATTCATAGAAATATTGAAGTATATGTCGATGACATGATTGTGAAGAATGTGAAGGAAGATTGGCATCTTATTGACCTTGAAGAGACATTTGTTACATTGTAGAGACACAACGTGAAACCCAACCTATAGAAGTGCATCTTTGGTGCGATCTCATGAAAATTTTTAGGATACATGGTTACTTGGCTTGGCATTGAGGCCAACCTGAGAAAGATTGAGGTGATAAGAAACATGAAATCTTCTCTTTGTAGTCAAGGAAGTGAAAGAAATTACCAGGTGAATTGCCACCCTTAATAGGTTTGTGTCGAAGAGTATGGGTAGGTGCACTAAATTCTTTTAAATCCTAAAGAATCTAAAATATTTCAACTAGTTCAACGATTGTGAAAGAGCTTTCAACGAACTTAAAGAATTCCTTACATCATAACCAATACTCTCGACACCCGTCTTAAGAGAGAGTCTATATTTATATCTATTGGTCAACAACCGAGCTCTTTCTTCTATATTAGTCTGGATTGACGGCAAAGAGCATTGACCTTTTTATCACGTGAATCATGTTTTGCAAGGGCTAGAGCTTTGGTATATGAAAATTGATAAATTTGTTTTAGTAGTGGTTCCCTTGGCAAGGAAGTTGAAGCCGTATTTTGAAGCTCACTAAATCATAGTACTCACTAATAAGCCATGGCGGTAAGCATTACAACGGCCTGTTTCCTCTAGGAGGATGATGAAATATACCTTAGAGCTAAGTGCCCATTATGTACAATATAAACCTAAAACGACACTGAAGGCTCAAGTGTTGACAAATTTTGTAGCTGAATTCACTGGTGTGGAAGATTGTGTGGAGGTTGCTGAGAAACCTAGTTGGTTCCTTTATGTGAATGGTTCTTCTATAAGAGAAGGAAGTGGTGTAGGCTTTCTTCTTTAAGGCCCCTACAATGTCAAAGTTCATTATTCTTTAAAATTCGGATTCCTAGCCAGCAACAATAAAGCAAAGTATGAAGCTTTGATTGTTAGACTGAAACTGGCAAAAGAGATTAGTGTCGAGAAACTCGAAGTGTTCTTTGACTCACAATTGGTGGTGAATCAGGTCACGAGAAGTTACGTAGCAAGGGAAGAAGAGATGGCAAGTACTTATTGGTGGTATGAACGTTCGTAGAAGAATTTCAATATTTTTCCATCTACAAGATTCTAAAAAGCAAGAACATTGTGGCCGATAAGTTGTGAAAATTTGCTAGTATGACATTTCTTGATTTGAGTGACAAAATTTTTGTTAAATTTCTTTTGTAAAAAAGTTTATCCATTCTTTTGTAGAGCTGTGAGTTGGCTCTATAAACCTTACTTTTAGTGGGCCTATGATTTGATTAAGAGTACTGTCTAAACGTTCCTAAGGATCAACAAAACTAAGAACTTAAGTTTATATTTAGAAACAAATTAAAATTTTTCAATTCAAAAACTAATTATCGATAAAACTTGAGCTTGAAGAACTATGAGCTCTAAAGTCACCTAAAACCTTAAACCCTAAAACAATTAGGGGCTTTTGACCCTAAATGACTAATCGATAATTTAATTTGAATAATTTCATTCAATTTTAGAAAATTTCGTAATTTTATAACAATCAAATCATAAATTACAAAACAATGTAAGATGAAAACCCTAAAATAATTTCCTATAAGACCATGCCCTTATCTTCATGTCTAAGCCTTATATATAAATAAGTAGACCAACTAATCACTTTAGATGACTTATCAATTAAAAGTTGGAATCATTTATTAATTGATAACTTATCAAAATCTAGAGATAAGACATTTTCCTTATCACCCCTTCACTTTTACTACATATGGATAATTTTTCACAAGATTTCACATGCTTAACTTCATTAAACGAGACAAGACAATTCCATGACCCTAAAGGACACTCCATGGCCGGTTTGAACAAAAAGAAGAGGGGGGGCATGCTCTTGTCTTTCACCCATCAATCACTTTCTTTTATACATCACTATTCACTCCTTAATGCTTACATCATCAATAGTTACAATTGTTGACTTTTATGTAAGCTATAAGACAACAATTTTAAGACATCTTAAGCACACATTTCCCTCATTCCCAACTGGCCACTCTTTCCCTCATTTCTCTCACTTTCAATTTCATTTTCATTTTCAATTCCTCTTTCTCTCACTTGAAACAAACATAAAAGAGGAAATAACCTTACCCCACAAAATCCTTCATTTGGCTGCTACTTCCACACCCCACTCATGGCACTTCCAGTTTCTTTTCTTGTGTCATTTTCTTTCAACATTTAAGCTCCTTTAGAACCATTAGAACCTTCTACATAACCCACTCCAAAGGATCAAATAACTCGGGTTTCCAAAAGGTACAAAAGAAGGAAGTAAAGTTAAGAGCTTAAGTGGAACCTTTGTGCACAACCACCATATTTTACCTTAAGGACGAGTAAGTGTTTCTTGTGATTAGTGGGTTAGTGTTCATGTTAAGAGACTTTGATTTCTTAAAGATATGAGTATGATTATAAGTTGTTATAACATCAAAGATCATCTTAAGAAACAAACTCATGAAACCCTTGCATGAAGTTGAAATATGAGCATGTAATGTTGGTGTTATGTAAAGATACTTGTTTAACCTTTTGAATAGAAGATTTTAAGTGTATCATCTAACACCTAAACTTAAGGAAATGATGAAACAAGTTGAAAAACCAAGTTAGAAGCCTTCATATATAAACTGACCAAATCTGAAACATCCTTAAAAGACACTTATAAATATGATAAAAGTAAGTGAACAAAGTGGAAAGATCAACCAAAACAAGTATAGCAAGTATACAAAGCCTAAAACTCAAAATTGAGCCTAAAACTCTCAAAACGAGCCTAGAACTCTAAGTTGGGCCTTCATTAAAATTTTGATCAGCACTTTAAAATACTAAGAAAGGTTGTTTTGAAGCCTGCAAGAAGTCCACCTAAGACTCCATAAGCTCAACAAAGTCACTAACTTTAGTTTGAACAAAAAACAAACCCATTTGACAACTTAATCCTACTAAAGAGCCCATGAAGTGGTTATTAGCCTTAGGAGTATAAATCAAAGTTGTAAATCTGATCTCAAGGAGTATTTTGAGCTTAGGATAAAATCTTAAGACCTAGCCTAAAGGATTTCTCAAGTTACTAAAAAGCCCATTTACCAAACAAGGCCCAAAAGTACTCCAAAACATGAGGATTGCTACTATTCTGAACCATGGACAGATTTGTGTGCCTCATTTCGAAAATCTAACCTCACCACATTAAAGTACACTAAAAAATAATGAAGATTGACTATAAGATCTTAAAAATCGGATTTAAAACAAAAAAGTTATACGCGATTGAACTTTTAAGTAAAAATTAGGAAAAGACATAAAAACTAGTCAAGAGTATAACTTAAGCGATTTTAGCTTAGTATCCTAAGTCTATATCAATTCTTTATAGTATTATAATTTCGATGATCAAGGGACACCGCGTACAGAGATGATTTGCCCCTGGATTACTTTGATTGACCATATGGCGGATTGAGTAAATTCCCGATAACTCTTTACTTGATTTTGCTTGTAGAATAGATGCACCTAAATATATATATATATATTTGGATGCTTGTAGGATATGGGAAATGCATGTGTATGAATTTGTGGATGAATGCGATGGCTTATTAATTATATAATAATGGGATTTGTTTGTAAAAATTTATACGTGTAATTGTATGGAATGAAATTATTTGATCACCTTGAAAATCAAGTTAATCACTTATACGATTAAGAAATTAAAATGAATCATGCATTCTCTATATTACATACGGATAACGCTGACTGTTGTTTCACGCAGAAGATGGGAAGGGACTCACAGGAAGACGTGCCTCCAATAGGATTGAGCACTAGCTATGTCATCATTTATATTGAGTCTCTGTCCTAAGCTGATGGGCTTACTAGGCACTGGGAGACGCTAACCATTGGTGAGGGGCTATGTCTTGTAGCTTCTGCTTAGGGTGTGTGTTTATGGATTGGAGGCCACCACACCATTAGACTTGGGATTTTAAAAGTATGATTTGTTATTTGGTAAAGAAAGTATATACAAATATAAATATATATATTTACAATTTTGTTTTGGCTTAAGCACAATAGTGCAAATGAAATAAAACCCGAGGTCTAAAACCTAGATTTTGGTTTGGGTCGGTTAATTATCTCTAAACCCTAACTACAGGGGGCGTAATTTTGAGTCGTATGTAGTTCCTAGGTCACTGCATGTGTTATTTGGCATACTGAATGTTCATGCATTCATATGATTGTACATCTAATAAATTTCTGTCATGTGGTACTGATAAGGGTTTTTATCTCATTAAGCTTAAGCTTACATCTCGATAGATTTTTTTTTTTATGTAGGAAAATCTCTTTGCTAATTCGGGCCGAGTTATGCTTGTGGTAAGTCCCGTATAGGAACAAGTTGGAGCGATCTAAGAGCGAAGAAGACATTTTGTAATAGATTGTAGATAACTAGTTACCTTTGTATTTTTTTTATAACATGGATTAAAATTTCTAATGTAGTTCCCTAATGAACTGCATTTGTTTATAATATTCTTTTGGTGTAAGTCTCACGAGTCCATACGTCTAGTTAATTTATATCATAGAAGTAATTTTAGTTAAATTATTCTATATTACTTATCTATGGGCCTAGTGGTAGCGTATAGTGGAAGGAGCCTTACGTGTTGTATAAAAGGCCTGTGATCAGCAAGGGGGTTAATAGTAGACCTTTATACGGTACACGTCGACCTACCACGACAACGATATTGTTGGGTTGTGATAGGCTCCTTAGCTAAAAGAAGAATCTTGGATGGATCCCTTAGTAGATTATTTGAGAGATGGTACTCTCCTTCATGATAAGAAAGGAGCACGAAGGTTAGCTTACTAAGCCGCGAACTATATGCTAATTAATGGTCAGCTGTATAAACACGGCATATCACAATCCTCTCTTCGATGCCTTCCTCCGAGAGATGCCTAGAGGGTGTTATTCAAATTGCATGTTGATGTATGCAATAACTACATAAAAGTGCAGACATTGTATATTCTAGTACTATAACTCGGCTATTATTGGTTAATCATGAGAGAAGATGCCAAGGAAGTTGTTCAGTATTATCCTTAATGTCAAAAGCACAAGTCACCGAGTTATGCCCCTACAATTGAGTTATGTAGCCTGTCTTGCCCTTGACCTTTCGCCTCATGGGGGTTAGATATTCTTAGACCTTTTCTAAAATCTACTAGCCAGCAACAATTCATCATTGTTGCCGTAGATTACTTTACCAAATGGGTAGAGGTCGAGGTAGTGGTGAAGATCATCGAATAGAAATTGGAAGTGTTTATTTTCAGTTCTATTATGTCAAGATTCGGAGTTCCTTACATGATAATCACGGATAATGGCCCACAGTTTGATAGTAATAAATTCCGAGCATTTTGCAAGAAGTATGGCATTTGCCTCAATTATACATCTATAGCATACCGTCAGATGAATGGACAAGTTGAAGCCATAAACAAGATCATCTTATACGACTTAAGAAGGAAAGTAGATCAAGTTAAAAGGAAATAGTCTAATGAATTGTCAAATGTCTTGTGGGGGTACCGAACCATCTACAAAACTGTAACAAGGGAGACTCCCTTTAGGTTAGCATGCTACACGAAAGCCATGTTGTTGATTGAGTTGGATTTGCCTAATCTATAGATGCAGAACTTCGATCTTATGATTAATCAAGTTGGGTTAATGATGAATTTGGACACCATTGATGAAATTAGAGATATTGCAAGATCTAAGGTTGTAGCATACTAACATAGAGTGGTAAGGTATTACAATCAGAAAGTGAAGCATAAGATTCTTCAACTTGGAGATTTGGTTTGTCGAAAGATGGAAGCTACTAGTGTGTGAGTGAGTCAAGGGAAGCTCGATGTGAATTGGGAGGATCCTATCAGGATCTTATAAGTCTTTGGTGAGGAGGCCTATTGACTAGAAATGTTGGATGGATCTATCATCCCTTGAGCATAGAATACCGAGAATTTGAAATTATATTTCAATTGATTATTCGGATGATGTTCATCTCCACTCATTTATCAGGCAACAACCTACTTGCTTATAAGACTACTTTTTTATGAGAATTGTTTGAAGTCTTATTATCTCTCTTGATCTTTTTATGATTGTTGAATTAATGAGTTCTAGACTGCATAATAAATGAACTAGCCTAAGTTCTAGCCTATATCAGTTAATAGATTGCATAATTAACCTTACAACTGAGTAATGCGGCTAATCTACATCTTAAATGGCTATCAGATATTGTTTATAAAAATGCATGAATTGGGCATGTGAAATAAAACATACCGAGAAACAATTAGGTATGTGAAATAAAAGATGCCGAAAAATACTTAGTGTGTGAAATATATTTAGGATCTCCTCTCTTGCTGCTTGGACCCCCTCCAACAACTTCTTCCATTGAAGTCTCTTATACTACCGACTACTAGTGACTATATTAAGTGTCTCTTCAACAAAGGGTCCTCTTTTCATAGTCTCCTCTAGTTCGACAACACAGCTTTATAAGTTCATGTTGTTGGTCTCCAACTCTTTGATTTGCATTCTAAGCCTATCTTCCTCGTTGCTCATAGTGCAAAGAGTTTAACCCAACCCCTAACACTCTTCTTACTTCTTCTGTAACTCTTCCTTTAGGTCTTTAGACTCCTTGTATTGCTCTTCAATTTTGGCCTTCAGGCTTGAGACTTCATTAGTAGTAAGGGTATGTGCCAACTTTTCGGTAATAAGGTCTTCTTGGAGCTTTCTCACCTCTACCTCGGCCCTTAACCTTACATTCTTGACAGCAGCAATCTGAGCCTTAGATGCATTATATGCATTTTCAATTTTCCATAACAATTTCATTTAATATGATGAGTACTGGAAGTAACTTGACAAAATGCCTGAAGACTACTATGGATCTTACCTTCTTAGTTCCTTTATCAACCTCATCCAAAGTTGTTAGAATGTGGTTGCTTATTTGAAAAAGAAAAGGAATATTAGCAACTGAGTAAATTCAATAGTTAAAAAGATGGATATAGATACTCACATCATACAACTTAGCCACGATATGGGCCTTATTGCAATTACCGACCCTATCGATATACTTTTTGGCAATATCTTTGTCCTTCGGAAGAATAGTTCCTTCCATTAAGGCTAAAGATTTTGTCTTATCGCTTAGGGCTTAGTTGGTATCCAAAACATTGTAGCTCTAACATGGGATGAAGTACTTGTCGACCTCCTTGTTGGGGACGAATTCGATACTGCTGATGTCGAGAGCTTTCGACCGTATTGCCTCCTTCGTTCTCTCATCCAAACCCTTAGACCTTTTGGTTGGTGGTTAGCCGACGAGTTTTTTGCCCGGTCTCTTATCAATAGTTGGTGCTACTTCTAGAACCAACGATGACCCTTCAGTAATGGGGGCTTCTTCAGCCTCAATGCAGGGTAGGGTCTCTCGGTGGTAGGTTGAATACTTCCGACTAGAGGCTCCCTAGAATGAGTGACTTTGGTCAGCAGTCTTCTTACCTTCCTTTTGCTTTTCGGCCGGGTGGGAGGTCTTCTTTTGTACTACTGCTTGCTTGGATGTGTCCTCCTTTGCTGTTTTCTTCAAGATAGCAGGTTGAGTGGTAGTAGTTGTTATAGCTACCCTCTTGTCAGCTTTTGATTTTTTGGCTTTGGCTTAGGTCAGTAGCTTAGCAGGATTTACTTTACTAGTACCCATATTTGCAATATAAGCAAGCACATTAATATTAATGCAAGGGAAAAGAATAAACTTACATTCTTTATGTTAAGTAAGGCTCAAAGGCAGTAACCCTCCCCTCAAGTCACGTGAACGGCTTTTCTCTTATAGCTATACTCAGCATGGTAGTATCTCATTAACATACCTTCTTTTTAGAAAAGGTTGGCTCTTCACTTTCATAATGCCATATAATTCTCTCGGTGTCCTAGAAGAACATTTTGTTCTTCCTCTTCTCTTGAATTTTCTTTGCCATTACTGCATCAGTTAACATTAGTTCTATATCCTTCATGCAGATAGGCTTAGTCCATTGAGTTTAGAAATCCAACTTCTCATCAGACACTTTTGACACAAACTTATCATACCACTTATGGATCTTGGACTCTAACCTATTTATGAACTTACGCCTGGACCTTGAAGTGGTAAAGTACTCAAGCTGCCTTTTAATGGTGAAGAAATATCGAAATAGTTAAGGCATAGTCCTAACTTCAACCTCTTCACAAACTATCTCAAAAGTCACCAGAAGTTAGTATGTGTTTGGTGAGAACATACTTGGCGCAACTCAGAAGTAGTTAAAGAAGCCCTTCACAAAAGCTGAGAAAGGGAAGTGTAACCCAAAATCTAAATATTTTAGGTATATATGGAATTTACGCTCCCTTAGGAAACATACCCTCTTGTCTTCTCTCGACCTCCTTAGATTTTACGTTCTAGGAAGGTCTTGCCAATAATGGTTGTTTTCGTGAGAAGAACTCTATTGGCAGAACTGGTAGTTTCGTCTAGAGAGTTGTGGAAGTAAGCTATGTTGTTGTATAGATATTTTACCAAGGATCTCTCTTCTTTATCCTCGAGATAATTATCCATAGTAATAGCATTTATCCAGGTGAGCTTATCTTACCTTTCCTCAATACTGTCAGTCGAATTACCAGAAGAACATGTCGTCTCGGTCCTTATTTGGGGAGGAGAAGTGGCCTCAGTTTCCTTTGCTTTGGAATTAGAGAGGACAAGTTGACGGACTATGTTGTGAACCATACCTAAATGGTTAGAAGAAATGATATCATAGGAGTTGAAGAATGTGAGATTGAAGATGAGAAAGCAAATGGAAGTTTGAGATGCAACTGGAGAAATGTATTTTGATTGTGAATGGTCCTTTAAATATGAACAACTCACCCTCGTAATTGCAAGATGGTAATGATGCGTTGATTTGATAGTGGTGTAGATTATTGATGTGTGTTTAAAGATAGAAATCCAATGGTTGACAACTTTTTGACAGTTATTAGGCCTACAACATAGTGATGATTGAGGCAATAAGTGTCATACCTCTAACCTTTTGATTTCTCAAACGGGCAGGAATTTGAAAGTTGCAACTTTTTGATTAGGATACAAACTATCTTGCTTCCTACCTTGCTCGGCATCTAAAGAACTGCTCCCTACTCGGCCCCTAGCACATTATGTAATACTCTCTTTGTGAATCCTTAAATATGAGAGTTGAGGGGCAAATGTTGATAGTCGGTTTTCGCCTACTTAGCTTAGCAAGAATTAACTTCACTTACTCGTCCATTCGATTGACAATAAGCTTGGTAATTGACATTCTCAGCATTCTACCAAGTAATTGATACTCGACATTTTGTCGAGTAACATAGATCTACTCCTGATTTGAATTTAAGTTTATGGTGCAAATATTTATCACGAACATGGTTAAATTACATAACTACATCATAAGCACCATTATATTACATAACTGCCTATTCTCCCTACATTTTAGGGAAGATGTCTAATCAAGAAGCTTCTACATATCTCAACAATTGTTCTGATAACTGCTCCTTTAGATATGATAAGCTCCTATAAATATGGGAAAGAAACTCTGTAAGTGACATTTGATTACTCTTAACCTCTTCACTTTGCTTCTTATTTTTGTTTACTGATTTAGGCATCAGAGTGATCACACCAAACCAGTCTTGGTACCAAACTATCTTCCTTTCTTTTGCAGGACATTTTTAACTCCTAAAATTCACCAACAATAAAACTAATGATTGTGTGCATGTCACACTACAGGTTAGTTGAGAAGATGAAGATAATACTACCATTTTTGAAATGTCACTGATAAATAGCAATAGCTTTAAGTTTTTGAACACAATTTGAAGATGTATAGAAAACTTAAAGAATTATTTATAGTGATATCGAAATAATAGTGGGAATAATTTAAAATTTTACAGCCAAATGACTAAGTTGTTAGGTCGACAAAAGTGGAGTTGAGTTTCAGAGTCCTTACCATCTAGAGGAGCACAATTCATAAACGATTCCTTTATTATTAAGCTCAAAATTGCTGTACTAGTTTTTTAAGGGTTGCAAATGTAAATAAATAAAAAAAAAGGACTCATACTGCATTTTCCAATAATTGTGATGATAATAGTTAAAAAAATAAACAAGAAAAAAAAAAAAAGAAAACCAAGGTTTCAACATCTATATCTATTAACAAATGGCATTAATTATCAATATATATATATATATATGTATGTGTGTCTACGCACGTGTAAGCTTATACCATTAATTACAAGACTATTGGCATTAGTAAGCTATGTTTTGTTGGAGGCAATGAGAATTTGGACATAGTAGAAATTTTAATGAATTAAATATGAAGAAATCTATTGAGCACAAAATATACAAAAGATACACCCAAAATTTTACAATAGTTACAATACTCACTCTTGGGCAATAGGCCCTTTATACTTTTTTCCTCTTACTCTCACTTAGTTTCTCACTTTTGGATGATGCCAAATGCTTGACATGCTATCCTATTTATACTAGTAGAAAGTACAACTACCACATACCTATCATACCTACTATAGATTCTTTTCTGGTTACAAGCACAACTACCACATACCTATCATACCTACCATAGATTCTTTTCTAGTTACAAATGAGCTAAGTAGGTAAAACATATGATCCAGACTAAACTAGCTAGGTAAAACTTGGTAATTGGACCAAATCAAGTTTATTTATTTAATTTTCTTTTTCAATATCCCTTAATTAAACTTGATTTGGTCACTCTAAGTAAACTTCTCAACCAATGGAATGTTTCACTCTTTATTGGCTTTGTGAGGATGTCAATAACTTTTTCTTCAGATCTTGTGAACTTCACCTCTACCTCATTTCTTAGAATAAATTCTCCAATAA
Source organism: Lumnitzera littorea (assembly GCA_024138015.1). Classification (NCBI taxonomy): domain Eukaryota; kingdom Viridiplantae; phylum Streptophyta; class Magnoliopsida; order Myrtales; family Combretaceae; genus Lumnitzera; species Lumnitzera littorea. Next base: position 55,053,072 of record JAMXBB010000005.1, on the reverse strand, counting down.
AGTGATAACGTACATCAATATGCTTGCTTCATTCATGAAATGCCAAATTTTTTGCTAAAGAAATGGTTGACTTATTATCCACAAAAATCTCTATTGTTCCTCTTATGTCATTCCAAACTCCTTTAATAAACTTCTTAGCCAAAGTGCATGACAAATACGTGTTACACATACATACTCTACTTTGCAAGTAGATGGGGTCACAATAGGTTGTGTCTTTGAGATCCAAGTAAATCTCATGTCTCCCATGTAGAAAAGAAATCCGAAAGTACTTTTTCTATCGTTTGCATCTCCTACCCAATCATTATCACTGTACACAACAAGCTTGAAGCTTTCAGAATGAGTGTATTGAAGATAGTAGTCAAGAGTGCCTTTAATGTATTAAGGAACTCTTTTTGCCACTTTCAAGTGACTTGATGTTGGTACCTCCACATAGCGACTTGTAGGACCCTCTAAAGAGAATATTAGGTCTTATACATATCAGGTATTTGAAGCTCCTAACTAAACTTTTAATGAATTTTGGGTCTACTTGTTCTCCATCCTTATCAAATAGTTCAACTCCAAAGTCTATAGGTATGTTGATTGGCTTACAATCTTTTATCTTAAATTTTTCCACTACGTTAAAAAGAGTCTAAAGCAACAATAATTTTGCATCTTAGAGATGTGTTGCCTATAAAGATCAATTGCAATAGATTTTTTAAGTGTTGCAAAGAATGTTACTTAAAAGTAACACTTTTAGGCCATGACTTAAAAATGTTGCTATATAACTATAATGCAACCATATGGCAACAACTTTATCATGTTGTAGATAATGATTTGGAAAAAAATGGCAATAATTTATATCAACCATTGGTTTAGCTCTTGAATTTTAGGCAGTTATTTCTAAAGTTGCTACTCATATTAATGAAGTACATGTTGCTAGTAAAAAAAAATTGTTGCCTTGACAAAGTAATTGATTAAAAAGTTGTAATTTCAATTGTTGTAAATAACAATTAACTCGAACATTGCCTAAATCAAAGATTATACCAAAGGAGAATATAAAAGTTGATTTTTCTTGTTTATTTTTTTTTTAGGTAATGAAGTTGATTTTTCTCTATATGTTAAATCTCAAAAGATTCTTACTAAAGATAATAGTAAATTATATCGACTATGCTTAAAAATTTAGAAAATTACACAAAAATCCATCTTTTTCAAAAGTCAACATTTACTATTGAAAAGCTGAGTAGTGATCCATGTGTAAATTGATGCAAATGTTGACACTTACACAGCAGTTAATTAAATATGTATTTTTTAAGAGTAATTAATTGAATATATTCTGTCAATTAATGTAAAGAAAATAATTTAAAAATTTTGGAAAATAAAAAAATAAAGAAAAAAAGGGGAAAATCAAATGAAAAATAAAATCATAAAGAAAGAAAAAAAGGTGTATAAGGTTGAAAATTTATTATATTATAATATTGAGCCAAACCCACTATTTATCTGGCTTGACTCTTTGGGTTAAGTTACAAGGACTAAGAAGTTCAGTTCATATCTGAGATGATCTAGAGAGATTTGACTTAGTGGATTCAGAATATGGGCCATCAAATTGGTCTGTTTGTCTCTAACTTTTCTTAGGTAAGCTCATGCACAATAAGAAAGGTTACTAGCCATAGGTCATTTGTAAGCTCATTTTAAATAATTATGAAATGAGTAAAATTCTATCTCATCCATTAATCATTAAGATGATTGAATGGATGTTATCAAACTCAAGAGCCTATAAATATTCAGTGATTCCCCCTCATTGACACAACTCTAGAGATTAGAGAAACAATATTCCACTATGATCTTAGCTGCTTAAGAACTAGAAGATTGAGCAACTAAGATCATTCTTGTAGTTCTTGAGTAAGTAAGATCAAATAGAGTTTAGGCAAAGAATAATCTTAATTGCTCAAGAATTATAAGATTGACGTCTTGGGCTCCCTACGCTCCTTAGACTCTCTTGCTTGTCACTTATACATTTAAGACTTTAAAATTGCTTATTCCTCCTCCTATCCATTCTCTCTCTAATAATCTCTTAAGTGTTATCCTTATGTCACTATTTTAAAGTCACATGTAACATGATATTCACGTTACTAGTACGTAACTACTCCAATTAGAGCCCCTTTATTTACATTTGGGCGATTCTATTAGAGACGGAGAGTGATATTAGAGTTATGGCACCTCCTAAGAAGAGAATGGCTATTATTAGTAAAGCTATCTCTCAGGAGCAAGATGCTAAGGTTGAAAAGTCAAGTCAAGAAATATCTACTTCCACTACCTCAAGACACTAATCAAGATAATCCATTCCTTGAGCCTCCTCAAGATACTATGGAGGTGACATGAGATATGCAAGAGGCAACAAAAGCATTGAATTAGTATGTAGCTTTATTTCCTCCCTTCATGATAGGGTTAGCTACCTTTATGGTTGCACAGCATAAATGGCTCCACCAAACTCTATTGTTGCTATGCAAATGGGTGCTACCCTTCTACTCAAACAACTAACCTTCCCACTAATACATAGGGTATATCTTAGGGAGTGCATGAGTAAACTTCCTTACCATAGCTTATAGTTAAAAAAAACCTAGTATTTGAAGTGGAGAATGTAAGAGTCTAAATTAGTAGCTCTTCAACCTCTTGAGTTCCCATTTGCATGGTTGTAGGTAGATCCACATCTCACCTGATCCTAAGTCTTATGTCTATAGTATAAGCCTTAACATTGGCAGTATTTGCTCTTGTATCTAAAGTAATGCCCCAAAGACTTTCTTTATACTAAAGGAAGACTTAGATCAATATATGAAGGAAATTCAGCTGAGTTGTCCAATGGCAAGAAGAGTAGTGCCAAAGAATACTTGTTGAAATTCATCGAGACCTTGAAGTCATATAGGCTCGAGGATGACTTGAAATTGAAAGAATTCTCTAAGCCAATCACTAGAAGGCATACACTTGGTATGTTAATATCCTCTCAAGATTAGTCGATTCATGAGGAGCTATGTGTAAGTTATTTCTAGAAAAATTTGTCTCCATACAAGAAAGAGTTACAATCACTGACATGGGACGAACAAGGTAAAACCCAATGAAAAACTTGATGGATTACATAAAATGCTTTTGAGAGTGTACTCTTGATATTCAAGATGTATGTGATGAGAGAGAATTAGTGAAGATTTGCATCCAAGGAATATTCACAAAGTATGCTATTCACTTAGAGAATCTCAACTTAAGTTCTTTCTTTACACTCATCAAGACTATAAGATGAACTAATAGTTTTGTTGTAAGGCAATGAAGAGAAGGTGGGAGATTTGGCAAACCAGCAACATCTATTACCAACTCGATGCCAACATAATTAGATTTTGCCCTTGCTTGGCCTATAGTGTCTTTGGGCTACAGAATGAGTAAATGACGCACATATTGCCTTTTTTGATATCCGTATTGTCCTTTCTACCACCAAATATTTTTTCTACCAGATTATAATGCTACCCCTATAAATTATTCCCTTTTCCTTTACTAGTAGGAATCCTTTTTGTAATGTACTTTAACCCAGGATTTACCCTAATTAGGACATATAAATACTTGTATGTTGTAATAGTTGCAACAATTATTATATACTAGTTGATATTTTGACATACTCTTGTGAGTTAAGTATTTCTTACTCTTGACTACTCTTATCTAGGCTATTGAGCATAGATTAGTGGCGAGTGACCTCCAAGTGTACTTGTGTGTCATATCAAGTGTAACCAAAGCTTGTATAAGGCATTAGTATATCATATCCACCATTGGTGCATGAGAATCCCTACTTAACCTTCGACTTTCATTTACCTTTCAAATTGTCTTGAGGTTTAGACCCACCTTTTTGGCTTGTATGATACTAGATGTCATGTGTTCATCTATATTGAATTGTATCATCTTAGTATCAGGGCTAGGTTACATTGAAAGCTAGTTTCTGTTACTTTGTTCTTTGAGTGATTTGTTACTGTCTTTGTGTGTTAGAAGTTCTATTGTTGATATAGGAGTTTGGTAGGTGAAAAGCATTAAAGAAATTCAATGCTCTGTCTTCCCTTGTTTTTCGTATGCAAGAATAGAGTACGAGTGAGTGGTTGTTTATTATGTACTTTTGTATTAGTTGTTGGTGTATTTTATGTTTATTTATCCTTATTTGTGGTACGAAGCTTCGAATAGTGTAGTATCGCACTTATATTATCAAAACCAATAAAAAAATTTTTCGTAGCTAAGGCATCCTTATTTAGAACTTCTTTAATAATTTTATAAATGTTTTGCATTGTGTAGTGATCATTAAATACCCTTAATACTAACAATCTTTTATTTAGTTGTCAATTATCCTCAATCAAGTGAATAGTTATACCCATATATGAATTGTTACAGAAAGGATCTATCCAAATGTTGATACATATTGACACTAATATATCGAGTGAAGTGAAGTTACTTGTATACTCTTACTTACCTTTGTAGTAGAGCTCCTACGTAGCTCGGCGCGACCACTTAACTGGCATGAATTGAAGTTAAATGTCTCCCATTCGAACAGGCTCTACCACTATGATGGACCTATGTTGAAGGATAGGTGCATGTTGGCGAGGTACTGCATGAGATTGTACTTGTACTTCCTCTAATCGTACCTCATTAATGGTCGCTTGAACAAACTACTGCCTCGAGTGATTTGTTATTCCATCCTATTTATTACGACCTCCTTAGAATGCTTCGATCTTAGGTACCTATTAAGGGTATTGTACCTTGTCTTCCAAGTGAAGCTTAAGTTGTCGTAGCTGCAGTACACCTATGAGTTCCCCTTTTCATCTATATCGTTGTGGAAATGTATAGTGAAAATACTCGATTTACTAAGTTTAGGGGTCTTACCTAAGCTTAAAGGCTTAGAATCATCACGTGCATACTAACCCATATGTTACTCCTTAATCTCAATCTCATCCTCCTCATACTCGAGTATGACCATAGGATAACTCATGTGTAGAGATTCAAATCCAAAAGGTAGTGTAGGGTTACTTATGCATAGAGGTTCAAATTCAAGAGGTGGCGTAACTAAGCGATTGATGTTTGTCATTACCTCGTATGTCCTTTCCTCATTGTAGTCATACTCGTACTCCAAGTATGTTGGGACATCATTGAATTGCTATGGTGTAGACGACATACTCGTTTCTACGACCTTTGCCTTACCTTTCCCACTTGATGAGGAACTATGCTTCTTCCCATAAGAAGTAAGGTGGAAAAATTTATCCATGGAGATAATTTTTTTTTTTTTTTAACTTAGAAGAAGAGGGATTTGCATGGAAAAATAATTCTAATTTGGTACACTAAAATTTACACCCTACCAAAATATAGAAGGCAATTGACAATATGAGACAATAAGTATGCAAGTTAAATTTATTATGTGAACAAAAATGTACAAAAAAAAAAAAAAAACATGAATGCAAAAATACACAATGAAGTTTTCAAATGAGAGGAAAATATATAGTGCAAATATTAAAAGTAGAGCGGTATGAGTACTTGAATTAAGAATGAATAATTTATAAAGGCTTGAGATAGTTTATCTACACAATTTTATATCATCCTTCGAGTAAAATGACACAACAAGTTTCAATGTTCAAATTTAAATTTCGCATTTCAAATAGACGCTTCTTTCTAAAAATATTTGCAGTGCAAATTGCACTGCATCGCATATGTCTTCTCTATTCGCATTCTGAAAATAGTCATATTTCACATTCTTGTCTAGTCGTCTTCATTTATCTACTTTCAATAATGTATGTCTATGTCCACAATCTACTACATTTGCATCAGTTAAAGCTTAAGAGATTCTTCCATTTCTCTTTCTAATTCGATTGCCATTATGTTGTGATGTGTGATTCATCATTAAAGCATTGAAAGTATATATAAAATATGTGTAAATGTAATGCTTTGTCTTCCTCCATGGTTTTAATTCCAAATTCCAATAGGCAAAATTGTTATGTATGTATGTGATCATACAATAAAGCTAGCAGCATTTATTTGTTTTTCCTTTTTTTTTTTTTTTAACTATTTGGGAGTTAGCCTGTCGATTCTTGAAGGTCAAATCACTAGGACCCTTTGGGCCCAATGGTTCGTTAGGTGGTTCAGGCTTACCTTATATCGAGCCTAGCCAGTTCATAATTTACAACCAACCTTTGTACGGGTCTAGTTACTGTTGCCTTTAGCTAATTTTCTAATAATTGTTGCTTTTTTAACTACACTTTTTTTTTCTTACTTGTTATTTCTTGCTCTTTTTTTTTTTTTTACTTTGATTTTTCTAATTCTTTTTCTTTTTCCTTTGGTTTCTACCTTTTTTTCATGATTTTTCTTTGATTTTCTCTCTCTTTTTTTATGTTTTAATTTTCTCATTTCCATTTTTTTATTTTATGCATTTTCAATTATTTTTCATGTTAAATAATTAAATATATTCAATTAATTATTTTATCAACATCTACTTAAGTAAAAATTTACATAAAGACTGTTACAAAAGCTTTTTAAGGGGTAAGTATTAACTTTTAGAGGGATTTGTACAATTTACTTAAAAAAGGTCAAGTTATTTTATTTCATATAAAAAAGAAAACCTCCATCTCCAAAAATAGCCTTTCAATTAAATTTGACAAAAAAAATAGTTACTAAACTTATACAATTTTATAACAACTAATATTTACACAACAAATGTTGACGATTTCATAAAAACTTATACTTGAATTGATAATATTCAAATAAATAAATGATATGTGAAAATTGTTTGATCACTATAACAAAGCTTCTCAACTGTGGCAAATCAATTGCAAGAATCGCTAAAGATCGTTGCAGTTTGGGTTGCGAGAAACACATTGCAGTAAATATATTCTCCCTTTTGGAATCTTGTGATAAAGTTGCTAACAAGTATATTTATTTTTATTTTTCTAATTTGGTCTAGAAAATTCTAAATCTACCATAAATTGAATGCTTGTGGCTGGTTTAAAGGGACAATCTAAACAGAAACAAAAAACTAAATCGAACCATCTTAAAAGGTATAATATTTTACTTATAATTAAATACATCTCCTTTCTCATTTAACTTCTCATCCATCTATTGCACTACCTACTATCCTTACAGTAACATAGACCACCGAAAGAGCTTAGGCTAGATGCTTTAGGCGAAATGCATTACTAGTGTTGAAAGTTTAAGCCAAAACATGCTAAGGATATTTAGGTTACCTAACAAGAACCTAAACTTAATATTTTAGGAAGATTACAAACTATAATTTATAAGTTTATAATAAGATTAAATTATAAATTTTTGGATAGCATTTGTACACATTTGCTTATGAAGTAATCTAGTAACTTATAATATGAGTTGATATGCTATTTTAAACTTAGGCCTCTAAGCTTAGACTAACCTTCTTGGAACTTGGGTTGAGTCTAAAAGCCTTTGGTTGATTTATCCGTTAGGACTCCCCAAAGCTCATCTAACTACCTAATTGCTAAGCTCAAGTTGCCAACATAATAGTTGATCTCCTTGAGGCATGGAATGAGCTCTAAAAAGCTCAAATGGTCTAAAGCTTTTTGCTAATTGCTCCCTAGCCCATAGATCTTAGGCTATTAAGCCCACAACATGCAAACATTGCCTATGGCAGTTGAGATAGCAAGAGGCATAATAATTTGACCAAATTAAGAAAATTCACTACACACATACAAGAGGCCTTAGCGTATCTGTAATGTATATTCAAGATATGATAAAGCCTACTACAAAGATATGATCAACCTTCCATAAGAATCTCTAGCCACTCTTATAAATATGAGGTAAATCTCTAAGTAAAGGGACTTAAGTATGTTTTCTTTTGTACTAACACTAGTCTTTTAAGAGCCTTTGCTAATTTAAGCATTGGAGTTGTTGCAAAGAAACCACTTCTACTGGTCCTCTTAACTTATGTTTGTTTAATTGTGTTGATTGCCTACATCCTTGATCACTCTCAACTATTATGGACAAAAATCTCACATCAATTATATGTGACATTAACTCTTAAGATATAAATAATATATATCAATATAATGTTTTTCTTATATATATGTAAATATATGCTTGTATTACATATAGATTCTAAATAAAATGTAGTATCTATGTAATGTATATATGTTGTATTATATGATATTATGTCTATACTATCAATATACAGAGTGTACATGCAAAATGCTTACTCAAGACACTAGTAATCATTATTAAAAAGAAAAGGATAAAAAGAAACTATAAATTTGAGTTTGATTTATATGCATAATATAATATATCATCTTAATATTGTTATTTAGAAAATTCCTCACTAGTTATTATAATTTTTAATCAATAAATGGAAATTTATAACTATATAATCTTAGAAATTTAATATTGTTTCATTGTGTCAATTTATATCACATATCATATTATGTGCTATCCTATGATATTATCAAATATCATTTGACTAATCATTCTCTAATACCCCAAAAAAGGAAATCCATATCATGAAGTGTAAAAAGGAAAAAAAGAAAGAGATAAAATCTAAAGCCTATCTTATTGATGTTGATTTTATCTTAAGAGATAACATTTATTCCAAAAGTTAGTTCATATAAGATGCACATGTTTTTAGCTAGAGGTTTACATGACTGAATATCTCATATATGCTTAGAAGAATCATTACTAAAGAAATAAAAGATAAAAAAATATAAAATACAAAAAGAAAAATCCTATAATTTCCTGTGAGGATATCAACTCCCCTCCTATTATTTTTCCATTTCCCTCTATTATTTTTTGTAACGCCTAAAAACCTAAGAGTGCTATAACCCACTACGTATCCCTAGTATTTAATAACATGTTAAGACTCGAAAACTAACTACAATCTTCAAGATGATTTGTATTAAAATAATCATCCAAATTCAACAATTTAAAAATGACTCACAAGCGAGTCATTCTAACCACAATCATAACTAGTAGTAAAATCTCCAATTTTACATCCATAATTCATATTAACAATCCTACTTAGTATCATACTTAGTCTCCACAAATCAATTACATCCTCAATACAATATAACTATTTGCCTCTCTTTATTCACCTGAAGATAGTAGAAAACCCACTAACTCATCACAAACAACTATTTTATCAAGAATACCTGTAGTTGCAAAAATAAAAGAATGAGTTGGAGCCTAGTACATAGTGCATAAGCACATACAGATTTCAAACCAAACCTATCACATGTAGTTAATGCAAAATAAACGTGTAACTAGCTATTATCTTGTATAATAACTAAGTAATAAAGAGATACTCATGACCTTGCTACACCATCTCTTATATAAATAGATAGATAAATGTAATATAAGTCTTTTAATTTACTACCATATACTATAGTGAAGGTTTAATGACCAACACTTCGGAATCGCGAAACACTAGATCTAGCTACATCATCTCATATACTATTCCACTAGGAAATCCTCATATATGATTAACAATTGTCCCTTTATACTAAAGGATGGGTCATGACAAGCACATTTAGCAAGTAACACTTTAAGTTGGATATGGATTGGTCTGGTTTATTTCTGATTACCTTAACAAGCATAAGAAACAAGCATGTACTACGTACTTGAAAGTTGAATCGAAATCAAACTATACCCAACAAGAGAGAATAGAAGAATCTGAGTGAAAGAAACTTGGTACAAGAATTAGTACATCCATCTTAGATGCCAAACAAAGCCAAGGCTGGAATATAACTATCCTTATAACTATCTCCTCCATTATCCTCATTAGTCTCCATCCCAACTTGAAGCCAACTCCTCATAAATTCTCCATTTGGCTCCTCTCTTAGTCAATATGCAAACAAAAAGGTTGAAATCTCTCAAATAAGCTTAAAACAACTCCTCAACATATTTACCTAACACTAATTATGGCATCTTGGGGTTTAAGTGCATCTAAACTTCTATAGGTTACTACTCTAAGAAAATATTGATTTTGGGTAAGATTTGGGTAGTAAAGCACTTATATGAGAAAGACTTCAAAAAAATCTAACTTGAAAAACATTAAATATTACACTAGATTTGCCAAAAAGGGATAATAGTTCAATAAAATTGGTTAAAATGTCACTCAAAAGTGAAAAGTGTTTAAAATTAATCAAAATGCTAAATTAAGCCTAAAGAATAAGAAAATTCTAAGTAAAGTTTTAAACTTTTATAAAAGAAGGCTAAGTAGAACTCAATATTAATGTTTAGGAAAAAGTTTGATTGAGTTTGGTTCAAAGAAACAAGAAGAAAAGGTTTCACATGAAGTTATAGCTTGACATGGTCGGTAACATGACCATGTCACTTGGTTGTGTTAAAATTCGACCATCTTGCCAAAGTTGGAATTTTTTTTTTAAAGAGAGTTAGTTAGAACCATATTTTAAGGGTAGAAAAAGGTTTGGTTAAGAAAAACATAAGAAAAGAATGCCTAGAGGTCACCATATGACATGACCAGCGCCATTATTGTGTCATCTGGTCATGCCACAATCTATCCAAATTTACCCTTACTGGACATAGTTAGGGACATGATTATGTCACTGGTTGTGTCCCTTCTAGCAGTAAACTATCACTTATCCTCCTTCAAAAAGCATTCAAAACCTTTTTTTTCCTTCCAATCTTCAATCCTACATTAAATATATTTCAAATCCTCAATTACTTATCACTTAAACTCCATTTTAATCCATCAAAACCACAAATTTCAACTCAAATACCCACTTAATCATCAAACCACTAATAACTCCAAGACACCAACTTTAAACTAAAGAACAAGATGAAAAGGCGAAGGATACTCACTTGAAATGAGTGAACCCAAGCTTTGAATCTCAAGCACGAACTAAACTAAAGTGGAAAAGCTGAAATGTAAACATTTCAATTCGGATTACTAAATAAGTGCTAAGAAACTTCATAAAAATGAAGGATTTCACTAGAAAAAGCTTAAAATAAAAGAACCTAGAAGGTTACCTTACCCTTCGAGAAGCTTAAAAATGGGTTTTTCTTGAGTATTTGAAACTTTAAGGGCTTGTTTTAGCTAGGAGGAAGGGGAATGACGAAAATGTAAAGAAAATAAGGAAGCTAAGAGGGTTCCGACAGGGTTTAGTCATTAGGGTTTTAGATACAAGGGTAATATGGGTAGGTTATAATGTAAATGTGTTTTTAGGCTCATAGAAGATATTACAATAATGCCATTCACTTTAAAATCATTTTGTTGATGGGCATTACATTTTTCTAGTACTTCACATTCCCTCTCCCCTCTTGTTTTCTTTATTCTCTTTTTTCTTCCTTTTTCTTTCTTTTCATTTCTTTGTGCTGCATTTTCCTTTAGTCACTATTCTAGCTATAGTCATGAGAAGGTTCATTTGCCACATCTCTCCTTCATTTTAGATTCATACACTTCTTTTAATTCATTACTTTTTTCTTATCTTATTTCTCCTATAAAACTTGCATATCCATAAATCAAGAACTTGATGAACGTGTATACCATTCTCTTCACCCTATGCTATTGTCATGGCCATCAAATTTGTCTTTACATCTCTCTATATCTCTATCTATTAGAAGATTGCTATATAATAGCCTAGGTTTCTCTTTTCTTATGCTATTATTTTATTTATTTATTATTTTGGGTAAGGTAAGATTTTTATTGTTATGATTTGTCTAATTGGATTTGATTGTCCCAAATGCCTATCTAGCTATGATTTCTTTTTCACTTTTTATGATTTGTTTAATTAGACTTTACTATCCTTGATTCTCTATTGAATTGTTTTATTCTTACGGAAGTGATTGGTTTGATTAAAACTTTGAGGTTTTTAGATAGGGGTTGTAGATAATCAATAAATTGATGAAGTTTGATTATTGGGTTTCATTTTTTCTTTTTTTTTGGTGGAATAGATTATAACATTCCCATTAAAAAGAAAAATACATTAGTTTAGTAGTCTCTATTGGTGTTCTAGTATAGAAACATTACTATTTACAGATTCATTCACACTAGTATTTACATTCATCACTTCCCCTTCCCCTAGACCATAACTTATACTACTATGATTATTTGGTTTCATTGCTAACTAGTTATTAATTATAATTATAGTACAACAACTGAAATATGAAAATTGAAGCCTAAATTTGATAGCATTTTGCTATACCTTCCATTATAAAATGATAGTTCTTAGTGCATAATCTCTTTTGGGTGTTGAAATTAATTGGTCTACTAAAGTACATGCATATTAGCTTGTGTAGTATACATTATTTCTAGTTTAGGAAACTCGAATAAAAAATGTAAATTTTCTATTGCACTGTTTAATTGAATGTTTAGTAGAAGAAAAAAGAATCAATGAAGTATCATTGGTAGGAAATTAATTAGTTCAAATTGCTAGTTTATCTTTAACGTTAATTATTCTAATAGAGCTTGAGTTTGAGTCTGAGTTTGAAGCAATCTCAAGAGACTAATGGTAGGGAAAATCTAATAAAAGTCCATGCGAGTTCCAAGCAAACTTGATGATCTCAATGCTTTAGAGTTTGTTACTATGCAAGTTGTTCAACTTGGTGTGTTATATATTTTTTTCTATTGCTTGAAGAGGAATTATGAATGATTTAGTTGAGGCATAACTTTTTGTCTATATCACCACCTATTTGAGCATGAGGGTTTTTATTTACTCATTATTTTGGCATTTTATATCTTTGTATCACTACTGCTAGAAATGTATGCTTATTTGTTGCAAACATGAGAAAAATTAAGCTTTATGGCTTATTTGATAGTATTTGTCAATTTTAATAATCTTGATAGTAGAAAGCATGCTATCTTTTGATTCATTATTAAAATATTTTTTTTGCTTTTTTTTTAATGATTTTCTCTATTATTTTCATTAAGCAATGGTATGAGAAAGTACACTCTTGAGTCTAGTGACATCTTTTGACAGAGAAGTAGGACTGTAAGATAAGCAATGTTGTGGTTCAAGTCATTTTACTTTTATTATTATTTTTTTGAATAATTATTTTTCTTAGTTGTTCATTTAAAAGGATCAATATTGCAACTATTTGATTTTGAAATCATTCATAAGACTTTATATGTAGGTCTAATTTTTAACTATAATGTTGTAACTTTTGACCCCTTTATTTTGCTTCTCTAGTCATTTATTTTAAGAAAATGTAGGCAATAAGAACCTAGCTTGTTGGTAGGGTGCATATAGGCTACTTGTCTTCTTTATTAAAGAAGAAATTTCTTTGGTAGAGTAAAAAGGGTTCTATATTCCTAGAGAGATATATAAAGATGTGTCTCTAAGATCTTAGATATTGCCTGTTTATGCTATTGGTTGTTTGTATATAATAATTTCTATCTCTTTTAATTTTGTAGTTGATATCAGGCAAGTGTACCTATCAATTTTAATATAGCAGATGTGAGTTCGAGTCGATCCCTCAAAGACTTCGAATACTAATATTAACCATAGCTCTATTATCTAACCGGAAAATTGTGATGAGTTGAATGAATTAAAAATACTAAAATTAACAAACTAAATTAATTATGAGACTTAATTAAGCAATTTAGAAAGCAATAAAACTAAGAACGACTTCAAGAAGGTAATAACGTATTTAGGAATTATTTCCCCTAGTGTTTAACATGTGACTGCTTAAAATATATTCAATTCAATTTCTATTGTTCTTGACCGGAGGGATTCACAATTAAAGTTAATACCTTTCTCAAACATATTAACCCTAATCCTAAATTATTTACTGGAATCTCTTCACATAGTAATATAATTTAGAATTGCTTTAATGTATAATGAATTCCCATACAAATAATTAATTTTCCAGAAAAAACATGTATCTTATCTCTAAGTGTACATGTAATTCTCTCCAATTATGCCTAGATCTTATTACACATGCAATTTCTCAATCATAATGCATAATATCATAAATTGATACTTTAGAAATATCAATCAACAATTAAATAACATAATTGAATCAAAAAAAGATAAAAACTTTATTGAAAATTATAAATCAACCCAAGAGTCACATGAAACCCTAGGTTCCATAATCTTAAATACACGAATTCTAAGCTATCATAATGAAACTAAAAACGAGTTCCATCAAAAACATAAAATAAAACATGAAAAACCCTTTGATTGATGAAAAATCTCTCCAATCTTGAAGTTGGTGTTGCTTTCTCCTTTTTCTTCTCCTTCTTCTCAAGTCTCTTCTTTTCTCGATTGTCTCTCCCTTCTTTTGAAACCCTAATATGTCCTTTTATAATGTATTGTAAGGTTTCTGTTTTCGTCACCAGACATGGCCTGGGACATAGCCATGTCCCCAGGTCGTGTAACTTTCTGACCTTGGCAAATTTTCCTGCATGGACACAGCCTAGAGACACGGTTATGTTCTAGACTATGTAACTTCAAAACTTCATAACTCCTTCATTTGAACTCCAAATTAAGTGAAACTTGATTCCTTTTCTTCGTTTTCAATCCTAGAACGCGTTCAAACCTCGAAATCAAAATTTTACTCAATTAAGTATCAATTTCTTTAAAGAAAACCAAAAATGTAAGGGAAATACTATAAAATCACCATGTGAAATATGTTTAAAATAAGAGTTATCAGTAGTCTAGTCCTTAATGGGATTTTTTCTTAATCACTAATAGTAAGAAGCAAAAGCAATTCATCAAGCTCATGGTTGAGTAGTTTTACTCTTTTATTCTTTTTTTTTTTTTATTTAGTTGCAAGTAGTGAACTATACAAAACTCCTTTATTTGTTATCTTTGTTTTTGTTATAGTTCACGAACTAACACTTATAATTTTATAGAATAAATAAGTTTACGATGTATCAATATTTTTGGGCAAAGGTTCAGTTTGTTCAATCATATGAATTTTATTTTGATTTTATACTTCATATTGTGGTAGCATTACTTCTGATGGTGGAAAATGTTTGGAGAAATATGGATCACATTACAAAGCAATGCTTTATATGTTTTGACCTTAGAGTCTCTTATATTGTTAGACAAGTTATTTTCTGTAAGCCTTCATCGCTAATTTTTCTTTTTCAACACCTCTATTAGTTGTCATGGCCTTGCTTTTGCTTGGAACTACTTATGATAAAAGAACTGCAAAAAGATTCAAAAGCTTGTTTATGACTAATCTCTCTACCATGCAAAAAATTCGAAACTTTCAATTGAGATGTCTTAATGGAAGTATCCCTTATTCATTATTTAAACTACCAATATAAGACTCTTATAAATCACATAAGTTTTAATGCCTTAAACTTAGTTTTGATTTTCTAGAAAATTTTTGTGTGGATCAAATAAGTCCTAAGCTTTGCAAAATATTCCATTTAAGAAATTTTGTGGAAAGTTTGAGACAACACTATCATTGTAAGTTCTACAATATCATACTTTAAAATATATTATTTGAGAAAGTAATCTTCTTTTTGTACTACAAGAAAGACTGTGGTATGGCATGTTGACCTACTTATAGACAGTAAAGATGCTTTAATCTACTAAGCAATAATTTGGTGTGTATTAAGAGATTGCACATAAATAAAGTTCATGAAAACATTGTTTAGTGAAATTTTACCCTACAATTTCAAGTCTTTGTCTTATACTACCTTATTATTATTTTGTAATAAGTTTTCTATTGATCCCTATATAATATTGCTTAATCATTCACATACTCTTGGCCTACAAAATGACTATATGATTATAGGAAATCTTATATACAAAGAAACACTTGTTAGATAATTTTATATTTTTCACTATATAACATATTTTGTATCTTGTCATATATATGTAAAGTTTTTGAACATCCTAAAATTAGTCATTCCTTCATATGTATTTGTATAGGAGATGTTACTCAACTTATGTAAGGCTAAACAATAGGTTTTATAATCCTATTATTAGCTAATTAGTTTTAATTTATGACACTACGTATAATATAGTGCCACACATGAATGTGATAAAATCTCATGTGTATGTGTGTCATAAGCTAGTAATAAGTTGATGTTTACTATATGTTTAATTAAATGATCAAATTATGTATGATGTTGTAGAAGGTTTTTTACTATGAGTTATCTCTTTTTGCCCCCTCTTTTGCAGTATAATTTTGATGGGAGAGAAATTGACAAAAATGTCTAAAGATTTGAGGATGAGAGTTTGCATATCTAAGATAGTTTAGCCATAGATTTTTTACTTCTTTTTATATTTGAATTTTGATGATAACCTTTATGATTAAGTTTATTTTAGTGGAATATTTTTAAGATGCATTGCATTAAGAAATAATTCTATTGTTTTAGTTCAGTTAGGTAACACCTACGTGTTGCATTAAGTAAAATATTTGTCGCATTTTATTTTAAGCAATGGGCACTTAGTGCAATGGGAGAAATTTCATTGCATATGTCTTTAGGGAACAATTTAAAGGCAAATACAACATATATTTGTTGATACCTTAGATTGTTTTCGATGTAGTGCTCAAATATCTTTCTTGAGAAATAAAGATACCGTCTTTCTTTTGCTTTACCACAATACCTATGTAGTAGCTCATGAGTCTAATGTTTGTCATCTCAAACTCTCTTGTCATGGCTTTCTTGAAGTCTCTAAGCATCTTTGGATTATTACTTGTGAAGATAAGGTCATCTACATATAAATAAAAATCATAATATCTTCACTTTCATGTTTAACATAGAGAGTATGTTCATTTGGGCACTTTGCAAAATTATTTTCCTAAAAGTATTAATCAATACATCTATACCATTAGAGCTTGTTTAAGACCATAAAGAGCTTTCTTCAACTTCAAAGCTTTGTATTCATGCCCCTTTTCAAAGATCTTTGAATAATATTTTGGGTGTTATAATTTGCAAAACATGACTTATGCCATAGATACCATGAGAACAAATCCACTTAGCAAAACAAATATTAATTAACATCATTCCTCAACAAATTCTCCAAGCACTAAGATAACTTGCATTTTTAGAGATCACCTCATGATTCTTACTAAACAAGCTATTCAATCACTGAATTAGATTTGAAATTTGTCTATCACAACACTTCTTTTTTTTCAATCTCTATATTTACACTGTTAAATTCCCAATTCGAATAGTCACTACAATTAGCGGGATTGACACTTCTCAAATTAGAATGTTCCACTTTTACACCTCACTTAAAATGTTTTAGTACTCTTGAATTTCAATGTACATATCTCCTTAACTTTGCATATCTAGGGATGCATTCTTACTAATTGTCCACTACATTTCTTACTAATTGCACTTTGCACTTAGCTCATATCCCAATCCCAACTATAATCAACCTATAAGGGAAAAACTGTTTGGGAGTAAGCTATAGGAGCTTGTGAGATAGTCCTCTTATTACATCAGTAAGCAAGTTATCAAACAATTAATTAAACAACCATATGAATGCATAAACAATCTAGTACTCTTGAATTCCATTGTATACATCTTGATTAGGAAGGTAAGTATTGGGTAATGTCAATACATGCATATATATATGTATATATATATGTAGACATGAAAAACATTTAGGTAGTACTACATATATATACTCTAGAAGTCTACGCCTTTTATTTTTAAATCCTACCTAAGTTCTAAGGTTTTCTTTTATCTTTCATAGCCTAAAACTTTGATACCATGCCTATTATGACTCTAAAGGGGGGCCTAGTAGGAATGTGTAAAATTTTCATATAATATGTGCACTCATAATATGAAAACCATATTGCAAGTAAGAAATTGTAAGACTCTAATTAATTAATTGCTATGCCTTTGATTTTTCTTTATTTTTTTTTTCATGGAGTAAATTTAAAAGTACAGATAACTATGGATAGTTGATAATCCATAACCTACCAGGGCCATAAAGAATTAATGTCCCTTACTAAATAATAACATAGGGTAATGAATTCTAAAAATTTAAAGCTTTCTATAAATTACACAAACCTAAACAAGAGAAAGTTATTTAGATTTAATGAACCATATCATCTATACGTTTCACCTTCTAATTTCAAATTGTCTATTACATTTCTTACTAATTGCACTTTACACTTGGCTCATATCTTAATCCCAACTATAATTAACCTGTAAGGGAAAAACTGTTGAGGAGTAAGCTATAGGAGCTTATGAGATAGTCCTCTTATTACATTGGTAAGAAAGTTGTCAAATAATTACTTAAACAACCATATGAATACATAAACAAGCAGTATGCTAAGTAATATATGCATTTAACTAGGTGCTATATACAACTTTAGATTTAATACATTTTGAAGTCAGGGTTAGAAATTCATCGGCAATAGTCATAACTAGGTACCAACACCTTGGATTTTAACCATTTCCTTTTGAAAATTTCATATTTTCTTTTAGAAAATTTTTCACATTTCAAAATTTATTAACAATAAACAAAAGCTCCAAGCCTAACGATGAGGTTGCCCTAGTAGTCTACGCTTATGCCTTACAACAGTGATCTTTAGACACAACCCTTAACTACCTATGGTTAGTCTCTTCGTGCACGAAGTAAGCCTGTAAGCCAAGGGTAGGGTCCTATTACACAAGTATACCTATAAACAATCCAATCACATAGGATCCTCATCCTTAGAGGGCTCTTTATTACCATCCACGTGAGGCGACAGCCGGAATAATAAGTACAATGCTCATGATTATACATGATTTATTTAATTTAGGATAAGTCAAGTATAACTAAATAAAATTATTAGGTGATCAACCTATATCAATAAGCCATCCAAATCATGCAGTAGTCATTCATACAACTAATTCTTCAATTATTACATTTAACATTATTTTGCATAACCAACAATCAATATTTAACCATATACGCATCCCAAACCTTAAGCAACAATTTATTAATACATATATATGTATATATATATATATATATATATATAATTAAGGTGCACTAACTATATGTAAAAAACAAGTATATAGTTATCGGAGGTACTTACTTGACCAAAATCACTATGGGTCATAATACTTTATGGGCAACTCACTCTCTCGCTTGATGTTAGTTGATAAGTAAAACAATAATAAAACCTAATGAGTATTTAGTTGCGGTGCTAAATTAAATAATTAACTAACTATTTCTATTTAAACTTCTTCATTTTGCTTGAATCTTAAATTATGTACAAATTTTTTGTTGTAACTTCGATTTGTACGATCTTATAGTCAAATTCTATGGTTTTTTGGTGTACTTTTCAATGGTAGGGTTCATTTTGGAAGACAAGACTCACATTTTTTGCAACATTCTAGATTTTTCAAAAGATTTAGGTTTAATCTCTTTATCTTTATTATTTGTGGGTCTTCTTCCTTCTTTTTTTTTTTTTTTTATCTAACCAAGCCTTGTATAAATTAGTGTTGTACCTTAATTAAGCATGGGCCTATTATTTCGTAGGTTTAATTGTTATTGGGTATAACTTTATTATTTTTGCTCTAAAGTTCCAAATGGGACTATTTATGCCTAGACCTAAATTCTATGTTGGGCCACTATTGATAAGTTTTTTTGGCCTAATTAGGCCCTTTTTCCTATTTTCTCTCTTTGAGTTGTCACTGATCTATCTAACTTATGCATTCAAGCCTTATTTTATTTAAGCTAAATTTTTAGGTGTATGGATGCTACCTTTGGGTTTGGTTAGTGGGCCTTATTGTGCTTCTAGGTCCATTTTATCATGTTTACTGAATTAAGCCCTATTTGAGTAAGTATCCTAATTAATTATGTTGTAACGATCCTAAATCAACTTGAAATTATCACTTTACACAAAAATATAAATAAGACTAGCTTAAAAATTCTAATGCCATGAGCCCTCAGATTAGCTAAAGTGATTTTTCTAACTTTTTATTAAGTTTAACACATCATCTAATCCTAATAATGCAAATATATTCATAAGCTAACATTTCAAGAGGGAAATTTATCCACATCATGGCAACATTGAAGTGTACAATTCATGATGAAAATCCTTGCCAGGTTTCGTATGTTAGTGAATCAATTAACTGACACCATCCAGAGCACATGCCTTCTACATCGAGAATTATAAATGATGAATTATACGCTACCACAATTGTCCGTAAGTTTTAGAAGCGATGAGATAAATTTGAGAGCTATCACTTAGATAGATAATGGGGGAATATTTTATTTTTCCTCTTGGTTATAAGGGAAGCCAAGGCAAAATTCAAAGGAAAAAAATTTGGAGAGGATACATACATGGAGTTTTGCAGTTCCACTTAATGTATTTCTCTCTCTCTTTCTCTCTCTTTGTTTCCCTCTAATAAGTTTTGTTTATTTATTCATTATTATTATTTTTTCATGTGTTTCTTCATCTCAATCATTTACTAAATTATTTTATTTGGAAGATTGATGAAACCTAACTACTAATCGTTATTGCTATCTTATTATAATATATTTAGATACTTGAATTATTCTCTTTAATTAATTTAATGAAATAAGAAGAATCACTATTGTAATTAAATTGAAATTGTAAGTAGGACTTACTTGTGATATTCTTGTTAATTTCTAAATAAAAAATTTCAAGAGAGACTAATTTATGGCATGAGTCAATACAAATTGTAATAGGATTAGTTGTATTTTTGAATCTATGTTAGATTTACTAAAGGAAAATAAGAATCTTCAAATTTCATCATTAGAATTTTTGAGTTTGTTTTAAGGTTTTAATTTTGAATTTTTATAGGTTTTAATTTCTTTGGTCTTATTGAATCTAAGAATCATTTACTAGTATTTGAGTTTCACTCCAATCCTAAAATGCAAAATTTGCGAGGTTTAAATGTAACATGTAATGCTTTCTGTTTGGTCCATAGGAAAAGTATAAATTGAGGATTTAATCTTTTGCATCCTTTCTGTTTGAGTCCAAAACGTTAAAAATTTTATTTAAATCCTTAACATTTACAAAAGTTTTCAAGTAAGTTCTCTATTAGTTTACCGTTATTTTTTTCTGTAACTATGGTAGTAGCACTCTTCAATTAGTCCACATGTTTTTATAAAATAATTACTGTAATAAAATGATTAAAAATTAACAAAATGATAAAACAAAAAGGGAAAATTCAAAAAATTAAAAATAAAAAAAATGCAAAATCAAATAACAAAGATATATGTAATATAATAAATTTATATATATGTATATTTATTATAATTTCAATAAAGCAAAAAAATTTTAAAATATAAGTAAATCTAAATAAAAAGGAAAAAGGTTGGAAAAAAAAAAATCATTATAGCTACCCCAAAACTAGGAAGTGGTTGAAATGATTAAAAGGAAGTGATGGGTCGTGACCTACATGCTTAAGTGAGCTGGATCGACCCACCACTAGTTGTGGATGGCTACCTACCCCTTTAAGGGGGGTCATACAACCTTCTTAAGAGTACGGATGGGTATGTATGAGACCTTAGTTACTTGGTACTGGTGCAATTTTAGGGTATTCGAAGAAAAGTTTTTCAAATTGGATGATATTTTAATATAATGCCAAAACAGTTAAAAGAAACACCTTGGTAAAATTTATTTTGTAAAATTAAGGTAGCAAAATATTTAAATCAACAAAAATGTATTTGTATCAGTAGTGAAATATTTATGACATATACTTGAAACGTTGGACCCAATTATAGCGAGACCCTAAAAATAAAATTACTTAACCTATAAAAATAATTATTTGGAGCAAATTGAGGGTAAAATAGCTAGTATAAGTATCATGTATAAAAGTATATACCCAAAATTAGAAAAAATAATTATATATTATATAATAAACTTAAGAATTGTTTTGTAAATAGGTCAAACAAATCAAAAGCGGTAAGGGACAGTTGGAGAACTATCACAACCTGGAGGGGGGTTGAGTTGTGGTAGTATCGCTACGTAATATGTGAAGATCCGAGATTAAGCACTACTCTTGATCAAGGGCCTTTGGTGTAGTACATGAGGCATTTTACAACTATAACTTTTTCTTAGTAACTAGTATTAAGTAATAGCAAAGCACATAAATTAAAGTTATATCATCCCATTAATACTAACATAACATAGATAAGAGTGAATATAAGGTTTTTCCTCTAAGATAGTCATACAATACTAATGTAAGATAACAGTAGTAGTATAGGCTACTTAACAAACTTAAGATACTTAATAATTGAAGAATATAGAGAGAGTCCAAATATAAATGAATTATTCACTCGTGCTCTCAACTTCTTTACGCCAAACAAGCTAGCCTAGTACAATTGACCTTAGGCATCTTGTGGCTCGACTCTAGCTAAAGATCTTGCTGCAATAACAAACTATAGGGAGTAAGCTCAACTACTTAGTGAGTATCCTTTCTACTTTACTAACAAGCAATATTAAACAAGTTATTAATCAAGCGTATG
This sequence comes from Lumnitzera littorea, assembly GCA_024138015.1. NCBI lineage: Eukaryota > Viridiplantae > Streptophyta > Magnoliopsida > Myrtales > Combretaceae > Lumnitzera > Lumnitzera littorea. The sequence continues at coordinate 55,030,702 of JAMXBB010000005.1, read as the reverse complement.
AATGCATGGTCAAATGCATGCAATGCAACAATATATATAATCTACTAGTAACATATACAACATGGTTTTAATGCCTATTGTTGCCTGGGTTAAGAAGTATTTTAGCACATTAGGATCCAGGTATGTACGTCTAATCCGAAGTCTCTTATCATTAATATCACCCTTAGCAGTAGATACGATACGACCTCAAGTAGAAGGCGGCATTCCTCAGAGCCAAATAGTTCCCAAAGGTTGAGGTAGGAACATGTTGTACGAAATACGTCATGCGATAACAATTTCAACATATAAAATACAATGTGGATCCAACTAGGCATGATCCTAATATATAAGATACTATGTGTTTCCAATTAGATATGATCCTCTGCTCTACTATGCGATGCTGATGCCCTTAATATCATGTTATAAGATACGATGCATATCTGGTTTAATTAGCAGTCAAGTATTTATTAGTTCTGATTTATAGGTGACCAATCAATTATATATAGACACTCTAAGATCCTAAGTTCTAATGCAATAAGCATATATCTTCATATCAACTTAAGATATTTTGTAAGCAAGATCAATCAAATCAAGTATATGCAATTTCCTGTTTGACCCAACATGCAATAATTTTAGTTATCGTATGTAATTAAGTATTTCTCTAACTACAAGCACAAACAAGTAAAGTAAGGGGTAGTATACTCACTTAACCATGATACTCAGAAGTCCCAGTAGTCCTCGACTGCATCTAAGTCAATATCTTTATCACCTGAAGAAGATAATTAAGGTTTGTGAGTATTCTATTTGCATTAGCTAGCTAGGCTTATCGCTCACTAACCCTAGGTTAGTGGTTTTTGTAATTCTGACATATTTTCTTCCTCCTAACTCTGGTTTCAGTGATCATATAGTCATTTTCATCATTTTCGAATGTTCTTTCATTTGGTGAAGTCATTTTTGAGTTTCTAGGTTAGCAAGTTTTCAGTTTAGCCTCTATAAGGTTGTGGGCCCAAATGGTGAGTTGGGTAACTTTAAGGTTTGGACCTAGTTTTGGGTCTTAGGCTTTATACTTAATAATTTAGGCCTTATTTTAAGTGTTTTAAATGGTCTTATTTCTATCCAACACCTTAAAATTTTAAAGTAGGCTTTAGTTTTACTCTTATGGATCCAAATGGGCCTTTTTTCACTAAGTTTAAGGCTCTAAATCACTAAGAGGCCTATGGTGGGTGTCTTGGATAGGCCTTTGGGTTTAGTAGGCCTTTTAATTAAATCATTATAAGCCTTCTAACCTAGGGTTCAGATCTAGTCACTTAGCTACATAGGCTCTAAGGTTGTTTTTTTTTTGGCCTTTTGTGTCTAAATCACTATTTAGAGCCTTGGGCTCAAGCCCACTCATCTTTTTAGACTTAATCTCAGCATTGGACTTAAGTTTAGCTCACTTTTAATATGTTTACAGATCTGGAAATTAAGGTCTTAGTGGTCATTAGCACCATTTTAAAGCTTATAATCACTAACTAGTTAGTTTAGGGCCTTAATTATACTTTAGCCTACTTAACTTGATTAATTAAATCCTAAATTATACTTAACACTAAATAAACAATAATTTACAAATCTAGTGGGTTCATGAAAGTGGCGGCCATTAAGTGCTCTTAAGGTCAAATTTTCCAATTTCATGCAATACTTGATTTTTATGGTATTTTTATTTAAGTAACCTATATTTCTACTAATCTAAAACTGTAATCACTACATAAAAGTGTGTGCAAATGTTGTGAAGGAACATATGAGGGGAGGTATGTATGAAGAATAGGGGTTTTATCATCCTACTTAATGATTTAATCCTAAAACTAACAATACATTACACTATCATGCTTGTTAGTGTTATGATAGTGTTATAACACTTCATTAAAGTGTGTTTTTCTTTTACTAACCTTATTTTTTTTCTTCATGAAACACCCTAAAACATCTAGGACTATGCTACAAAGTATGATATAGTTATGAAAATGCAAACCCTTAACACTATCCTACATGAAACACTAAAGAAAAACTTACATAACTACTTATTGGAATAAGGTTGAGGATGGCCTTTGGTGGGTATGTGTCGTGAGTTTGTAAGTGTGTATGAGTGTATGCGTGTGTTGAAGAGTTAGGGTGGAGTGTGTATGAGGCATGAGGCTTGGTGTTTGGTGGTTTAGAGTGGTGGTGGTGGTGACAAAGTGGCCAGTGGTGGTGTATGCTTATGTGGTTGAAAGGGAAGGAAGAAGGGGAGTTTAAGTGTTTGATTTTTTTTTTTTTTAAGAGGGTTTGTGATGGTGTTTGATAGTGTTTAGGGTTTGAGAAAATAACAAGATAAGGGAGGGAAGAAGGGTGGCCGATTGTTAAAGTGAGAGAGGAAGAGGTAGGGGACAAATTTTAGGTGATTTGGGAAAACAAAGACAAGGCATAAAATGGGGACCATGTACTATTATGCTTTTTGCCAAGTTGGGTAAGATCTTGTCCCCTTAGGGTACAAGATATTTTAAGATGATTAAGGGTTTGTCTTTTGGTCTTTAATCATGTTTAACTTGTAGCTAATTAAGATGTAATGGAGGTTGGTTATGGATTAGGCTTTAATTAGGGTAATTGATGGTAATTAAGCATGATAAGGATAATTAAGTGCAATAAGGATACATTTGGGGTTTTTTTGGACTTTGCTAATATACTTTAGTTAATACAAATTCCCTACACGTGTACTTAGGGTTTTCTTAGGGTATGGTGTTTGTTTATAGTAACGTGATTGCATATGAGCTCGAAAGTTAGGGTTTTAATCATTTAGTGATATTAGTCACTTGTATTGGTTAGTTTAATTGTACTATTAGCATTTATTTGTAGCATTAAGATATTTGATCATTTAATTAGGGTTAGGCGATCATTTTAGGGTTTCATTATTGTTTTAGGGTTTTTCAAGTATTAGGGTTTTTGGTTGTTTAGTTAGGTTTTTAGGGCTTACTTCAATTAGGGTTTTTTGTTGAACATTAAGAGTTCAATTCCTTTACCTAGATTTTATTTTTATGTTTGGGTAGTTTTAGGGACTATTTGAGGACTCCTTCATCCAATTCTGCTTTTGGGTTATTAAAATTTATAAGATTTACATGAACTCTCTAAAACCAAGAGTAAGGCATAGCACAATGTGGTATAAGGATGGGAACACTTTACAAATAGTTGAGTAATAAAATAGTATGAGAAATAAGGGAAAAAGAATGTTTTAGGCATTAGAGAATTCACCACTGACTATGGAGGTGATATAAAATAACATAACAATTGAAATGGGTAATCTGTATTAATATCGGATCTATTCTTATGTATTGATCTTTACTAGCCCTACCAATTGAGAAGGAGATTAAGTTAAAAAAAAACTAAGCTTTCATGTTATAATTTTGACTCCAAAAACTACCTAGCTAGAATGTGGATTAGAAGGTACAAAAATAGCTATATTTGAATGCAAAAAGTATGGAAAAACATCTCGTTTTGTGTTTAACTAGAAAATCAATTATGCTCCGGTAGAAGTATCTACTCATTACGGAATTTGAGCTGTGAAGCCTATTGAGGAGATAGAAACATTAACATTAATACTGGGTCTAATTCTAGCACTGGATAGATCAATAGATAAGAATCTTTGTTGTCACATCCCGTCTTAGCACATGATGCACCACCACATAAGAATACCTAGTAGAAACTTAATTTAACCCGCTCATTCATCAAAAGATAACTTTATCTATATGATAATTGGGGTACTACAATAGAGTTCAATTGGATATTTGGTTACAACTTATATGTACAATATAATATTTATATCAAAACATGAATTAAATTTTTTTTTTTCAAAATAGTAAGGCTTTTGACTTTGTAAAGGTTTCATCCCAAATGTTATTGACTTTAACTAACGCTCTCAAAATACATCCCCCCTATAGTGTTGGGTCCTTTAAGATCCTATTAACCTGAAGATAAAACATTTTATCCTCTTAGCTACTAAAGTTAAGTGAGAGTGGATAGCCAATAATACAATATAGGAAATATCATAACTGAAACATTTCAATAATAACCAATAGGTTTTGCTTCACACATACATTAGCCTAACAAGGCATTTATTGCTAATAATATTGCAAGCTATGCTCATGCACGTGGCACATAATGGTCTTAATATCTTATGCCCTTTAAATATACTCATTTGATTAGATGACATATATGGGTATCTAGATACCATGTCTAGGAACCTAGAGACAATAAGGAGTTGCCTAGAATCAGGCCCCCCAACTTTATATTTACCAACTCCAACCATAAAGAGTCGTTAGCTTTTACTTTAGACTACTAAAGTAGTTAGGTTCCATGGGCAATGAAAACCTATATGCTTCAAAATATTGAGTTCATAAAGCCATGGTTTTTCTTGATCATATGAAAGCCTCATTTTGAAAATTCAAACCCATAGGCCCCTTTTTATGCCATGCCATGCCATGCTATGCTATGCTATGCTATGAAATAACAACTTACCTATATCATTTAGTACAACTAGTCTTTAAGTTTTACTTGACCTAGCTATTTAATTTCAATTTTGGAACTCTCCCTAATGAAAATCTAATATCTCACTTAGGATTCACTTAGGTGAACACCTAGAAGATTGGGCTAGCAATCACTCAGCTTTCTAAGTTAATACAATCATTCGTAAACATTGCATCAACACCCAACATAGTAGCATAACAGTTTAACCAAAATATAGCTACTGTCATTTAAAATCACCACATCAGCATCCACTATAGTAGCTTGTCAATTCACCAAACATATAGCCATATTCAATTAACACAGCATCAAATAGTGCGCAATGTTATGAGTAGCAATATATACACACCAAGCATGGGTTACATCCACTTACCAAGTTCAACAATAATGTAAATTCTAAATTTCACAACATGGTCCTTCCTTACTTATCTAACCTAGGAAAATATAAATATAGTCTCTAAGTTAACTATGGGTTGACTCTAAATTCTTGTAAGTTATAATTATCGCGATTTTAAACTTTATATGACTGTATCTTACATATTTTTTATTCGATTTCAATAAACTTTATATCATCATGATTGTTATTTCGAGTGCTATTAATATGTTTTAAGAAATAAGACTGACCAATATGATTACAAGTCCAAGAAATACGCTTTCTCGCTATCGACTTAGTTGCACATTATCGTAACTTCGTAATTGACCCTAATAAGCTTTAGTTCTAAACTAAAAACCTTAAAAATCATATTTTCCAAACTTAAACAACACCTAGTTTATACCTAAAATTATAATATTATATTATCTTATCAATTATCATAATAGTACTATTTACTGTTTACATATTAGGTCAATATATAAGCTTATATTAAACAAATATGAAATAAATAGTATATGAGCGTACCTAATTTCATGAAAAATCTTATAAACTCACAAAAATATGTAGTTTAATTATTGATCAAGATTTACATTAAATTAGCTATTATTTATTTTTACCAAAATAACGATTTTAGCTTGAAATTTTGAAATATTAGGGAAAATAAACAAATTTATGTGTGAGATAAAAAATAAGTGTTCCAAATATCCCTGTAAAAGTCAAACCCGTCGAGCTTATTTATTAATTTACTCAAAAACCAATTATTTCAATAATTCGGTAGAATTAGTAATTTTATGCAAAATAAGTACAAAACATAGTAAATAGGTTTATTTTTAAAAATTATTGTTTCCACAATTAAATATTTATATTAGAATATTATGTACACAATTTGAGCTTCAAACAACATCATTATATTAGTTTACACAATTTGACCAAATAGGGCAATTCCGTAAGCAACCTATATTTTCACTAATTATTTAATTAAAATAAAATCACTTTATTAGTCTACACATAAAATAACCTTGAAAAACCAAATTTCATTACTAAATAATACTATTTTATATTTTTAGAAAATTAGATAAGTCATGGGCATCGATTGTCTCTAGCTGCCCTTTAGGTGCTGCACCTTGTCATAAAAGCTTCTCTCGGAACCCCCTTTTTAACCCTAAATGATCACCATAGCAGGACTTCAACACCTTATTGATCCAGCCTAAAATAGATTGTGCTCTATTTTTCACCTGTTTTTCTTTTAATTTTCTTATTTTTTTCCTAATTTTCCTACCTAAATTTGTTTTGCTAAACTGTTTAATATTTGATGTTGAGAGTCTTTCTATAGTTTAGAGTTGGTTTGATTGATGAGTCATTACACCATGTGTCATTTTCCTAGCTTAAGTGTCAATTTTATATTTATTCTAATTGCTAAGTGTCTTTTTCTTATATTTTGACTTTTGACTCATCATTTTTAGTTAGTCTTGGTCTACTACATCATGCTTGGATGGTTTGGTGACTCATTAAGTCTTTTTTAAATTAATTTTTCATTATTTTATATTAATTTCCCTTATTTTCATAGTTTATTATTATATGTGAATATTTAATACATATAATGTATATTCTATGTCTATACATGTATATTATATATAATTCAACTTCATTTATTATTTTTATAAGTTAAATAACTTATTTCTAATATGTCACTATATCTTAAAGCTCAAATTTCTCATTTTCAATAATTATCGGTTTGATCGATAAATTGAAGTTTTTCTCAAATTAATCCTTTTATATAGCTTATTTTAAGAAATTAACTTTATTAAGGTACTTCTTCTTATTTTTCTAGCCTTACTGTGAAGTTTGAACTAAAACGAATAATGTTGCCCTTTGCCTTAAATTTAGGGGCTTATAACCTAGGATTATCGCTTTAGCTCGAACCTTGGGGTATTATGTTTGTACATCTATAAGAAATTGAGTTTATACACTTTAAGATCCAGAAAAAATATTGGTAAGCTTAAGAAACATTAATAAGGGTTTTTTCAAAAATTAAGAAATAAGGTAAAATTGGGTAGAATCTGAGTTCCTTTGGCTATATACAACCTAAGAGTAAACCAAATCATCTAGAGATAGAGGAGGTGGCACTAAGTTGGCCAACACATCCCTACCCCCAAACAGTAGGCAGAGCTTCGAGTGGCAATTACTTTCATTCTTCTTAGTTTTTGATTCTAATTTTCTCAAACTAGCAAATGAGCTCTTAAAATTATGATTTTTGGTTTTTATTAGTAATTTTTTGTGTAAAATCTTCAAATCAAAGTCAAAATATGTGTTCCCTAAGAAACTAAGCCAAAAACGAATTTTTATTACAATTTTCAAAAGCTTAAATGATGTTACTTTGATATTAAAAATTTTGTGCATACAATATTAAGTGTCAACTTTAATTCCTTGAAAAGAGTTTTAAGGTATTTTTCATCCACTTGCATGTGTGTTGGAATTTCTTAAAGGAAGTGTTAAATCGAGTAATTTAGGTACCAAATGTTGGTTTATAATTGTATTTGAGATTTGAAGTGTTGTGTTAGAGTGATGAAGTGAAGAGATAGGGGTATGGATGCTGGAGTTGGGTGATTTGATGATTTAAAGAATGTTTGATTTAGATCAAAACTTGAGTTAGACTGTATGATAGAAGGGAATGTGAAATAGTTTATGTGTAGGACGTATGTTAAAAACTGATGTAGGGGTTGATTGATTTCTATATATATATATATGTGTGTGCAAGCGTATGCGCGTGCATGCATTTGTATGTGTGTGTGTTCTTACTATAATTTTCTATCATTTAGGTACGATTAGCAAAATAGTTAACTTAATTGTTAAATTGGTAGTACTATAGCTAATTCGATGTTTAATAAGTGTTTTATTAGAACTTTATATACTAAAACCAGAATAATGAGGTAAGGAAAGGAGATGTAATAATATCCATGTAATGTTAAAGAAGTCAAAAAATATCTCTAAAAGTATATTGGAAGGGCCTTATGTATAGAGGGTAGTGAGAAACTAGGTTAGAATGTATTTAGGAATAAAGTTATCTTAAAAAGAATAATACCAAGACTTAGACCCTAAGTGTAAATAAGTGCTCTTTCTTATAATTGTTAGATATATTGACTCTAGATATTGTATGCGTTTTATTTATGTGAAATGGGCAAGGAAGAGCCTTAGATACAAGGATAAGTTTTTAGGGAAATCGCCAAGTGGCTTTGGTAAGTATATTGCTTGTATTTTAGACTAGATTTTATCTACTCCTAACTTGTCTAACCTTAATGAATGTGTTTGATCTTGTATGTTAATGTGTTATGTGTGGTGAGCTATTGAAATTAGCATCGATCTTTTGGATGCAAGTGTTGCTAAATGACTCATGTGTTATGAATGTATCACATGTTGCTGTTGGGCTGTTATTGATATTATGATGCTTAGTTCCATTTTAACATGGCTAAAAGAATTAGGTACTAACCTAACTTCCTAAGGTGTTTATTTAAATGAACCTGACACTAAAGCTTTAGAACTTAAAGGAAGTATGAGTTAAGACTTAGATTAAGAATTAGGCATGCTTAGTATTTGTAGACACCTACTCCAAACCATATAGCACAATCCCTGCCCCCACCCCCTAACCCCACATACACCTTGGGTGCATAATTTTAGAATATTCTTTTTAAAGGGTCCTAATTTTGAGAAAAATAAAAAAATTGAAAATTTAGAAAAACCTAAAAATTTGAAAATCTAGAAAAAGTGCAAAAAATTATAAAACATTGAAAAATGCAAAAGAATTAAAAAAAAGGTAAAATGATAGAATATTTAGGAAAATAGATTTTTAGGTCATAGACTCGTTGAGTTACATAGATTGAGTAATTTATTTTTGAATAAGTGCACACAACCAAACTAGGCTTCATTTGAAAATTATTATTACATTTTAATTAGGGTTTAATTTTGAATTAAAACTAGTATCAGTGTAGTTTTTATTTTTATTTATTTATTTTATTTTTATTTTGTTTCTATATCAATAAATTAAAAAAAAAGAAAAGAAAAGGGGGAATTGAACCAAGTGCAAGATATGGTCTGTAGTAAATAAGGGCCTAAGCCCTTAAACCTATGCCAAAACCCATACAAGCAAGTGCAAGTACAAAGCGCCTAATTTTTTATTTTTTATTTAGTAGTGTGCGTGCGCCATACGTATAGGCATTGTCTCCTTCATTTGGATTTTCTTTTTTCTCTTAATTCTCAACCATCTTTCCATCTTTGTAGGGTCAATTTCAGGCCATTTTTTCACCTCTTTTTCTACATGATTTCACTGAATTAATGGTGAAATCATATAGATTACGTGGCCTTTTTTTGAATTAAACCAAAACCCTATCCAAATTTAGTTGACTACGTAGCCAAAATCGAGCTTAAAAATTTGAAAAAAATCATTTTTTAGGTCACAAGTTCATTAACACAAATCTCTGAATTAATTTAATTTCTAGAATTTCTAAGCTGAAACTTTGTCCGATTTGTATAAATTAATGTATTGCAGATTCTTTTACTGTAAGAACTCTCATTAGATCTACTTAAATCACAATGCTTATCAACTTTCTCCCTCTACTGCCTCTTCCCACTCTTTTTTTAGCAAATCAACTCCCATAGCAATTAATAAAGCAAAACACCACCGTAGGAGTCATCCCTAAGAGATTAGCTCTCTAACCCAATCACCTACAAGCACTATAGTGCCTTCTAGTTGTGTCAACCACCAACTAAGCTGTATTGCCATAAACGCCACCATATCATGCCAACCATTGTAATGCCCCACCCAAAATTGTTCGCTTCATCATGCTCACCACTCTTTAAAGCCTTTAGGCATACTACCTTCTTGTCTCTAAAAGCCACCAAGTAAGCGTGCAACCACTATCGTCAGTGATGCACTCCTAACTACCATCAAATGAACTCTAAACATTGTGGTGTTTTCCCTACACCCTATGTCTCTAATAATATTCACATGAATCCCTACTTTCCCGCTCGTTTCAGCAACTAAAACTGTTTGAATCATGCCTTACAAGCTGCTGTTGTCATCCTCCAATTCAACCCAAATTTGATTGTGTGACTCGAACCAAGTCCAACTCGCGCTCCGATTGAATCTAATGCTCCTAACCTATGCCCCTACTCCATTTGGTCCAGCTCTTTTTGTTGTTTTTTCCTTTGATTTTGTGTAATTTTTTTTCTTCTTGTTGTTTTTTGTGATTGTAATGTAGCTAAAAAAAAAGAGAAGAAAATTTGAAAAAGGGAATAGAAAAAGAAAAAAAAAAAGAAAAGAAAAAAAAGAGATGGAGTAGCTTAATTTCTTTTATTTTATTCATTGATTTTTCTTGGTTAAAACTTAAACAAGAAAAAATAATGATGATAAAAGAATAAAATAAAATAATAAAAAAATTAGAAAATTTTCTTATAACTTAGAAATGTTTGCTTTCCAAAAATAAAAATGAATAAACCCTTTTAAAATAAGGCTTCTATAGAAATCTTTTTTTCTTTCGAAAAAGAAGACCATTAAATTAGGACCCTTTTTTAGATATTTTCTTTGAAACAAAATAAAGCGGCTATGAGAATGTAAACTTGGCCAATTTTTCAAAATTAAAAATTATCAAAAAATTAAAATTTTCGAAAATGAATTATGGAAGTTTAATTCTAAATAGTAGGTATATAGGCACTCATAGTAATCATGGGGCGACTTAAAATATAAAAAAGAATTGTTTTTCTTACTTTAGATAATTTTTCGGTAGATATTATTTTTTTTTTCTTACTTGTGAATTAGTTAAAGTCCTTAAATGGTATTTTTGAAAGATAAAATCTAAATTCAGAAAGTTAAAAAGTATACTCGTTAAGGATTTAATAAGATAGCTCCTAAATCCAAAATGTTTGGTTTTTAAAACGTTTTTAAATTGGTTTTCCTAGTAGATTAGTGGCTAGGTTAAATCGATCCACTCAATCAGTTTAACCTAACTTGTTGTTTTTCCAACCTCGGTCAGGTGGTGACTTTAAGTTTTTTAGAATAAAAAACCAAGTTTTGTTTAATTCTCAATCGAAGGTTAGTATTAAACGGTTAGGCTTTAATACTAATTAGGTTAAGGAAAATATAAAAATTGGGAACAAATTAGGCTTGACAGCTTGGTGACTCTATTCTGGACAACAAGAGGGCTAGTTGCTTAAAAAACTTTCGAAATTAAATTTGCCTTCCAAAATACCCATGTTTATTTGTTTATTTATTTATCTATTGATTTATTTCCTGCAATATTCATGTTTTAAATTGTTGTATTCACTTTGCATGCAACACACTTGAGATATTTGGGGGAATGATTGCATCAAGGATGTAAGGTAGATACTATCAATCCTAAGCTGTGTTAGGACCCTAAGAGGGGAGCTATTGTGTAGGTTCTAGGTGTTGTAGCCATCACTCAGGGTTGATTAGGTTACCTTATTTAAACTTTGATGTGTCAAAGTTATCATTTTTTTTTAAATGTATGAGGTCATAGAGTTTAAGGGCTTTTAGAACCCACCCAAATTACATACATTTAAGCCTTGAGTTAATACGCTGCTCCTAGAAGTTGCAACCCCACTAATGTGATCAATTTTTGTACCTATTCTTTTATAAACCTTGAATCAAATAGTAGGGTTGCAACTTAAGGAATAATGTATTAACCTAAATGGTCTTGACATTTGCGTGTTTCTACATACATTCTTTTGTTTCATTGGTAACTAATTCTTGTTTGTGAAATGTTTAGGCCTAAAATGATAGATAATTAAGCGAACAATTAGAGAACTAATAGGCTAAAGGACCTCCTTAGGATTTGCGAGTAGTTGCTAGAAGTTAAAATTGCCTACTTAAAGGAAAAGCTCAAATGCTCTAAAGCTCAAACCGTACCTTAAAAGCCCTTCTTAGACAAGTTATTGGGAAAACCTATGAAATGCTAGAAGACCTTAGAACTAGTCTACAAGACTTAGCTTAGGCTTTTTTCAGTTTATAACTAAGTGACCTAGAATAAATGTCAAGTTTCAAATCAAGAATAAAGGTTAGGCCCTCTTCCTTTGCTTTCTATACTCAAATTATCTCAAGAGTAAAAGTTTATTTTAGTTTATTATTCTTCATTCTTTGGAATTCCCTTTTTGTAAATAGTCTTTTAATAGTATTTGTTTAACCATTATTCCTTCTCATTTAGGGAAATATAAATAAATTCCATAGACTTGTAAATAGAACTCCAAAATCTCCATCCTTACTTTTAGTTAGATTTTTCCGTTTCTGTAAAATAAAACTTTATCTTTCTCTCTCTCATACACAAAAAAAAAAAAAAAGAAAAGGAAAAGTTGCTAGCAGCTACAAATTCTTATGAGCTCAACCCAAATACAAAGGACTCAAACTAAGTGCAAGCCTTTGGCTCGTTAAGGCAACTAACCTAGATACAAGCCCCTTGGCCCATTAAGGAAGTCAACCTAACCAAAAGCCACTTGGCCCATTTAGGTAGCCAATTTAAAACACAAACCCTTGGCTTGTTAAGGTGGCTAACCCTAAACACTAACCTTCAACCCATTCAAATAGCCAACCTAAACACAATCCTCGGCCCATTAAGGCAGCTAAGCTAAGTCAAAACCCTTGGTCTATTAAGAAAATCAAACCCAACTTTAAACCAAGTTAAAACACAAGGTCAAATACAATCTAAGTCTCTAACTTAGTTCGAATAAAAAGTATCAAACTAGGGCATGTTTTAACAAAATTGAGGGGCAAAGTCCATCTCCACCCAAGGACAAATAAATGTAGATTCCTCTCTAAGGAATTGGTAAGTCACTTTTAAAAAGTTTAGTATAAAAAGAGGCAAACAATATCCTACATATTATCCTTAAACACTTTGAGAGTTAGGTGACATCATGAGGAGAATACTTTGGACTCATTCCTTAAAGGAGGTCAATTTTGAATTTGACACGCAAATCAAAATGAAACTAAGCATTCATTTTCAAATCCTAAAATACAATTATCTTTTATCAACCCCATTGGACCAATTTAGAGAATTTTTCAAATTTAAACCCTATCACAAACCACCCTACAATGGACTGATTTGGAGGTTAAGGTCTTTAATTAAGAGAGAAGTATAAAATCAGTTTGTGCTTGCTTTAGTAACATTAATTCGAAGATGACTTTTATTTTTGATAAGTTATTTTTCTTTGAAATGAAGAAGAGTCGACACTTTTCAAACACCTTAAGCTTATATTTACCTTTGCTAAGCCCATACACTAGAAATCCATGGATTTAGGGTCTTAAATCTCTTAAAAGATAAAAACTTGGCAATGGAGATAATTACGCTTAGGGCTAAAAGAAAATAGTAAGAAATAATGGGGCAAAGTAATTAAAAAGAGTGAAAAAAAAGAAGAAAAAAAATAATAAAAAATAGAGAGAGAAAAGAGGTCGAAAAATTGGGCCTAAGTGTAAGGCGAAAGCCCTAAAAGATACATCTTAGCAAGGGCTGCAAAATTGAATAAAAAAGGTTAGGAATCAAAGCCTAAATAGCCTAAAAAATGCAAAGCCCTAAATCACATTTCGAGCCCAAGAACGTAAAACCCCTACATTTGCTTTGAAGTTTATCTTCCTTATACTGTATCACATAAGGCCTCCCCACCCACGATACCTCCCACACTTGATAAAAGTACTTTTGATCTTAAAGGATAATTTATCTTTAATAAAATTATTTTTAAAATTGAAGCAAGTACACTTAAAGTTTTTTCCTAAAGGTTCTTAACTTGTACACTAGGGTTGAATAAATAAATTTTTTCAAAATAGGCATTCTTGTTATCCCTCTTGAAACCATTTGACTAAAAACCTAAATTCACAATATTGAATTGAAAAAGACTTACTAGAATAATCAAAGTATATCACCAATAAAATGGACCTTAATTTTGGAACAGTAGTTAGAAGTGAAATCTATACCGAGAGTGCATAAGGAAGTCCTCTTTGGCTAGACTAATCATGAGTTATCTTTTTCTTGGGAAAGAAATATTTAAAATCACAAAGCCTCTCGAGGAAGCCCAGCATTAGGGCCAGGAGACATTTTCAAATACTAAGAAGACTATGAGATGCCTTACATGATTAGCAAGAAAGTAGATGATTATAGCATTTGTTCCTTAATAAGAATTTATACCTATTAGCACAATTTCAAAAAAAAAAAAGAAAAGGAATTTAAAAAAAAAAAAAGAAAAGAGAGAAGAGGTAAAGGCTTGTTACAAGCTTCTTATCCATTCCATCTAGCTAATCTTTCAATTTAGGTCATTTGTTTCCTTTTCAATGTGATCACACCTTTTAAGCTGATCATATTAATCTAAGTCATTAAGGGACTTAATCCCTAATGCTTTTTTGTCATTAAATGGTTTTCACCAATTTCTTTCTCTATTAATATTTTTTAAGTCAAAAAGTTTTTCAAAGAAGTTTCATCCCTCACTTTGTATCTTTCGTCATTTTTTAAGGCTTTAGCTAACTTTTAAAGTGTTATCTCATCTTTTAATGCATTTTTAAGCTTCTAGTCAGCTTTTAGAGTGCTATCCCATCTTTTAATCAATTTTTAGAGTTCTAAGTAGCTCTTAAAGCGTTATCCCATATTCCCCTTTAGAGTTCTAATTGGCTTATAGAGCATTATCATGACTTATTACTTTTCTTTAGAGTCATAGTGAGCCCATAGGGCACTTCCCTTCATCAGTCTCTCTTAAGGTCTAAGCAAGCCTATAGGGTACTTCCCTTCATCAATTTCTTAGCGAGCTCATTGGGTGCTTCCCTTCATCAACTTTTTTTTAGGGTCTTAGCTAACTTAAGCAGTGTTGTGTGTATTTACTTAGGATAGTCAGCTTAGAGGAGCACTTCCACATTTCTCTTGATTTGATTTCAATTTATGATTTCTAGTCCACTAAAGATGCTCTTACCTAGCTTAGATAACTCAAAAGAGCATGACCAGGCTTCAATTTCGGGTTTTAGCCAATTCAAGGAGTGCTTTGCCTATTTACCTAGGATAGTTAGCTTAGAGGAGAACTTTTAGGTTTTTCTTGAATCGATTCTAATTTAAGGTTGCTAGTCTACCAGAGATGCTCCTACCTAGGAAAGTTAGCTTAGATGAGCACAACCAGGTTCTCATTTAAGGTTTTAACTAGCTCAAGGAGCGCTTTGCCTATTTATCTAAGATAGTTAGCTCAAAGGAGAACTTCCAAGTTTTTCTTGGTTCCATTCCAATTTAAGGTTGTTGGTCCATCAAAGATGCTCCCTCCTAGGTTAGTTAGCTCAAAGGAGCATGGCTAAGTTTTAATTTAAGGTCTTAGCCAATTTAAGGAGCATTTCACCCCTTTACTTAGGATAGTCAGCTTAGAGGAGTACTTACAAGTTTTTTTTTTAAATCAATTTCAATTTAGGGTTGCTAGTCCACTAGAGATGCTCTTACCTAGGTTAGTTAACTCAGAGGGGCACAACCAGGTTCTTATTTAGGGTCTTAGCTAGCTCAAGGAGTACTTTGCCTATTTTCCTAGGATAGTCAACGTAAAGGAGCACTTCTAGGTTTTTCTTGCATTGATTCTAATTTAGGGTTGATAATTCACTAGAGACATTCCTGCCTAAGTTAGTTACCTTAAAGGAGCATGACTAAGTTTCAATTTAGGGTCTTAGCCATCTTAAGGAATGCTTTGCTTGTTGACCTTGGATAGTTAGCTTAAAGGAGCACTTGCAGGTTTTTCTCAAATCGATTCTAATTTAGGATTGCTAGTCTACCAAAGATGCTCTCGCCTAAGTTAGATAGCTCAAAAGAGCACAAATGGGTTCTCATTTAGGGTCTTAGCCGCCTTAAGGAGTACTTTGCCCATTTACTTAGGATTGTTAGCATAGAGGAGCACTTCCAAGTTTTTCTCGACTTGTTTTTAGTTTAGAGTTACTAGTCCCTTAGAGACATTCCTGCCTAAGTTAGTTAGCTCAAAGGAGCATGACTAGGTTTTAATTTAAGATCTTAGCCAACTCAAGAAGTGCTTCTCCCATTCGCCTAGGTTAGTCAACTCAATAGGGCACTATTCGGTTTCAATTTCTCTTTAGGGTCTTAGCCAGCTCAAGGAACGCTTCACTCCTTTGCTTAGGCTAGTCAGTTCAAGAAAGCACAACTAGGTTTTATCGAATCGATTCCAATTTAGGGTTGCTAGTCCACTAAAGACACTCCTACCTAGGTTAGTTAGCTTAAAGGAGCATAATTGGGTTCTTATTTAAGGTCTTAACAAGCTTAAGGAGCACTTTGCCCATTTGCATAGGTTAGTCAACTCATAGGGGCATTACTAGGTTTTAATTTCTTATTTAGGATCTTAGCTAGCTTGAGTGGCACTTTGCTTATTCACTTAGGTTAGTCAGCTTAGTAGGGCATTACCAGGTTTTAATTTCTCTCTAGAGTCTTAGCCAACTTAAGGAGTGCTTTACCTGTTCGCCTAGTTTATTCAACTCAAAGCATTTCACCCATTTACCTAGGTTAGTCAGCTCAATGGGGCATTACTAGATTTCAAGTTCTCATTTAGGGTCTTAACTAGCTTAAGGAGCACTTCACTCATTCACCTAGGCTAGTCAGCTTTGTAGGGCACTATTAGGTTTTAATTTCTCCTTGAGGTCTTAGCCAGCTCAAGGAGCACTTTGCCCATTTGCCTAGGTTAGTCAGCTTAAGAGAGAACGATTAGGTTTTCTTGAATTGATTCCAATTTAGGGTTGTGGAAATTTAAGGTTGTTAGTCTATTGGAGATACTTTCGCTTAGGTTAGTTAGCTCAGAGGAGCACATGTAGGTTCTCATTTAGATTCTTAGCTAGTTTAAGGAACGCTTTGCCCATTCGCCTAGGTTAGTTAACTTATAGGGGTACTACCAGGTTTCAATTTCTCATTTAGAGTCTTAGCCAGCTCATGAAGCACTTTAACAATTCACCTAGGTTAGTCAGCTTAGAGAAGCACAATTAGCTCTTATAGTGCTTTCTCTCTATTTCACACTTCATCATTTACCAAATCTGTAGTGGATCAAGCTTAGGATAGCTAGTTAGTTATAGCGCTTTTTAAGACAATTTCATTGCCAAAGCAAAAGTGGTGTCTCTTTTTGTTTTTATGGCAAAGTTCTATTTAAACTTCATCGCAAAGAGGGGTAGCTCTAGATACCTCATTTTGTTAACCCTTGTAATTTCAGAATTTTTTTTAAAAGGTCCTAATTTATAGAAAAATACAAAAAATAGAAAATTTAGAAAAACCCAAGAAGTAGAAAATCTAGAAAAAGTACAAAAAAATTAGAAAACACTAAAAAATGCAAAAAGAATAAAAAGGTAGAAAGATAGAATCCTTAGAAAAATAGATTTTTAGATCATAAGCTCGTTAGGTTACATAGATTGAGTAATTTATTTTTGAATAAGTGCATACAACCAAACCGGGCTTCATTTGAAAATTATTATTACATTTTAATT
The DNA here is from genome assembly GCA_024138015.1 of Lumnitzera littorea. Classification (NCBI taxonomy): domain Eukaryota; kingdom Viridiplantae; phylum Streptophyta; class Magnoliopsida; order Myrtales; family Combretaceae; genus Lumnitzera; species Lumnitzera littorea. The sequence continues at coordinate 55,013,336 of JAMXBB010000005.1, read as the reverse complement.
AGGATTTAATTTTGAATTAAAACTAGTGTTACTACATTTTTTTTATTTTTATTTCTTTTCTATATCAATAAAAAATAAAAAAAAAAGAAAGAGGGGGAATTAGATTAGGTACATGACTTGATCCATAGCAAACAAGGGCCCAAGGCCTTAAACGTATGCCAAAACCCATAGAGCATACGCAGGCACAAAGCACTCAAATTTTTTTTTTTCAAGTAATGCATGTACGCTATACACACGCTAGGGCCACATCCCACATGTGTGGTGCTTTCTCCTTCATTCAGATTTTCTTTCTTCTCCAGATTCTTAGTCATCTTTTCATCTTTGTAGGATTAATTTTAGGCCATCTTTTCACCCCCTTCTCTACACGATTTCATCCAATTAATGGTAAATAGTGTAGATTACATGGCTTATTTTCTGAATTAAACTAAAAACCTATCTAAATTTAGTTGACTATGTAGCCAAAATCGAGCATGAAAATTTGAAAAAATCATTTTTTGGGTTAAAAGTTCATGAACACAAATCTTTGAATTAATTTAATTTGTAGGCTCTCTAAGCTTAATCTTTGTCTAATTAGTATGAATTGAGTATTGGGGATTCTTTTGCAACAAGAACTATCGTCAGATCCAATCAAACCACAACACCCATCAACTTTCTCTCTCCATTGGTACTTCCCATACTCTCTCTAGTGAATCAACTCCCACAACAATTAATAAAGCAAAACACCACTGTAGGAGTAATCCCCATAATATTAGCTCTTTAACCCAATAACCCATAAGCCTCGCCATGCCCTTTTGTTATGTCAACGACTACTTAGGTTGAATTACCGCAAAGGCTACTGTATCATGCTAACCATCGCAATGCCCCACCACGTGAGGCATGCAACCATCGCTGTCAACGATCCACTCTCAACCACCATCAAACAAACTCTAAACATCGTGGCATTTTCCTTACACCTTATATTTCTAATAAGATTCACATGAATCCCAACTTTCGTGCTCATTTTATCAACTGAAACTGTTCGAATCCCACCTTATAAGCTGCTTGAGTCAATCCTCCAATTCAACCTGGATTTGACCGTATGACTCAGAACCGAGTTCGACTGGATCTAATGCTCTTAACCTATGCCCTAGCTCCATTTGGTCTAGCTCCTTCTATTGTTTTTTCCTTCAGTTTTGTGCAATTTTTATTTTATTTTATATCGTTTTATAAAATTGTAATGTAACTAAAAGAAAATCCAAAAAAAGGGAAAAGAAAAAGAGAAGAAAAAAAAAAAATAGATAGAGTAGCTTGGTTTATTTTATTTTTTTATATATTTCATTTATTTATTTTTCTCGATTAAAACTTAAACAAGAAAAAATAATAATGATAAAAGAATAAAATAAGATAATAAAATAATGAAAAATAATAAAAAAATTAGAAAATTGTTTTATAACTTAGAAAAAATTTCTTTCCAAAAATAAAAATGAATAAACCCTTTTAAAATAGGGCTTCTTGAGAAATCTTTCATTCGAAAAATAAGACCATTAAAATTAAGACCCTTTTTCTAGATATTTTATTTAAAACAAAATAAAGTGGCTAAGAGAATGTAAACTTGACCAATCTTTCAAAATTAAAAATGATCAACAAATTAAAAATTTCTAAAACGAACTGTGAAAGTGTGATCTTAAATAGTGGGTACGTAGACACTAGTAACAATTACGGGATGACTTAAAATATGAAAAAAAAAAAACCATTTTTCCCTTTTTAGATAATTTTTCAATAGATGTTATTTATTTTCTTACTTATGAATTAGTTAAGTTCCTCAAATGGTATTTTTGAAGATAAAATCTAAATTCAGGAAGTCAAAAAGCGGTACCCATTAAAGGTTTAATAAGATAGCCCCTAAATCCAAAATTTTTGGTTTTCAAAACCATTTTAAATTGGTTTTCCAAGTAGACTAATGGTTAGGTTAAATGGATGCACCCAATCGATTTAACTTAACTTTTCCTTTCCTAACCTTGGTTAGGTAGCGACTCCAAATTTTAAAGAATAAAAAACCAAGTTTTTCTTAACTTTCTGTTGGGGGTTAGTATTAAACAAGTTAGGCTTTAATACTAATTGGGTTAAGGAAAATATAAAAACTGAGAAAAAATCAAGCTCGACAGTATTGATGTGGCAAATGCTTGATGCATTCATGGCATGGTACAAAAAGTGACCTATGGGTTGTGTTTTCAATGGTTTAAAATTTGCTCTGTTAAGTTTAATTACCAAGCTAAATTTTACTTGACAAGTGAATTGTTTAGTAAACACTGGGTTTTCGTGCCTAATGATATTTATCTACTAAGCAGATGAGATCTAGGGTTAGATTAGGATCTCAATATCGATGTATGTTACGTGCATTAGCATAGCATTCCATTATTGTATAATTATGTTGTGAGTAAATTTGACTTCATGTAGTGATATGATCTTGTTTTCTAGTTTGCTACTTATGTATGTTGTATTTTTGTTTAGAAATCCACTCTCACTCAATTTATAGTAAGTAGAGGAGATAAAGTGTTTTATACTGAAGTTTTGAAGCAGTTGTTGGGCTAAGTAACTAGTGGGAGTTACTTTTGGAGTACGGTAGAAGAGTCAGTAACCTTTTGGGAAGGATGTTTTAGTACTATTTCGATTAATATATAAGAAAGAAAACAAAAAGTATTAGTTTGTAAATTTAATCCTTTGTAATATCTAAAAGTTGTATCTAAATGAAGCTTGAAAGTTGTAGCTAAACTCTATTAAAAGCGTTGGTTATATAAAGTTTGTTAGAAACTTTAGGTTATATGTAAATCTTTAGCAGGTTTTACTTGTGCAGTATAGCATCCTATGTTATTCGAGATGTGACATCCTTTAGGTGGTAGTAGAGTAGTTTGAGTATAAGTTAAGGACCATAAGCTTCTAGGTATGTGTGAGATGTGTGGGCTAGTTAGGTGTTAGAGTGTTATGATTATTTGAGATAGTTATAATACTTATTATCTTGTTTTTGGTATGGTGTTTGTGTATAATATGATACGAAGAGGATATAGAAGACTATCGGCTAATCAAGTACATCAAGCAATACTTATAACCTGACTCGGCCCAACCATAGCTAGGAATGAACTTGATTCAATAGTTTGCTGCAGTTTTAGCTAAAGTTAGAGGAGGAGATAAGTTAGCTTATGTGTAGAGGATAGTGAAATGATTTAACAGTAAGAGTAATGATCCTATAGTATCTAAAGAGTAGATAGATTCTTTGAAAAAAGTGTTTGAAGTTCTTGAAGTTAAAGAGAATAGGAAGGCAGGAATTGTAGTTTTATGACTGGATGGATATGCAAACAATTGGTGGAAGGGAAAGAAGCAATCCTTAGCACAACCTATTAATTGGAATACATTTAGAAATGCTTTTCTAGAACCTTATTTCCTTAAATGTGTATGGGAATAAATGTGTAAAGAATATTACAAGTTGAAGTAGGATGGTAGGTCAGTTGAGGAATATGAAAGAGAGTTCAATAGATTGTTAAAGTTCGCCTCCAAAAGCTATTCAAAACAATGAGTTAGCTAAGGTTGAGAGATTCAAAGTTGGATTGGATTTATATTTTCAAGTGGAATTGAAGAGAGCTAAGATTGTGTGGTATATAGATTTAGTGAATAAAGGTTGTTTGTTTGAGTAAATAGAGGATAAGAAGAAGATTTTTGTAGGAAGTTCTAATAGAAGTAGTAAGACAATAAAAGGAAAACAAGGAAAGAAACCTTTGAATAAGAACTGAAGAGGAGGTGGAACTATACTACCATGTTGGATGTGTAACATAAAACATCAAGCTGTAAATTGTTTGGAGTTGTGAAGAAAGTGTTTTACATGTAGAGAAGTAGGATACCTGGCCATGAATTCTCAAATTCGGAATCATAGAGGTATATATTATCTCAAATGTCTTAAGACAGGTTACAATGCAAACTAATGGATTGAGTAACAAGTTGGACAAGAATAAGCTCAGGCTAATAGGTAAGAACTTGCTAATCGAAATAATAAATGAGTAAGAAAGGCAAGTGCAAGACCTAAGGTCCAAAGAAAGGTATATGCACTCCAATAAGGAGAAGCCGAGGATGGATGTGTTGTGGTAGGTGAGTATAATTTTGAATTCTATAATTAAGATATATTATATAATTAATTAACACTTACTTCTTTATGTTTGCATGTAAATGAAGTAATATAGTTATAAATACCTATTTTAGGGTTGGTATGCATAGGAAAAAGCTATGCTTATACCTTATTTAATACTAGAATCCTTCATTCTTAAGCATTAAAAGAATATGTTGGTGAGCTTATCCATCTAGAAGGAATTAAGTTTATACACTCTAAGATCTGGAAAAAATATTGGTGAGCTTACGAAACATGAATAAGGGTTTTTGCAAAAGTTAAGAAGAAATAGGGTAAAATTGGGTGGAATTCAAGTTCCTTAGGCTAGTTACCATGTAGGAGTGAACCAAATCATCTGGAGATAGAGGAGGTGGCACTAAGTTGGGCTGACATAACCCTACTACTAGACGGTAGCTAGAGCTTCGAGTGGTGGAGAGTTTCAATTTTGCTTAATTTTGATTCTAATTTTCTCAAAATAGCAATTGAACTCTAGAAATTATGATTTTTGGTTTTCATAAGTAATTTTTTGCGTAGACTCCAAAAATACAACCGGATTTTTCAAATTCAAAGTTGAAATATGTGTTCCTTAAGAAACTAGGACAAATACAAATTTTTATTCCACTTTCAAAAGCTTAAATGATGTTATTTTGATCTCAAAAATTTTGTGCAAACAATATTGTCTACTTTATTTCCATGGAAAGAGTTTTGAATAATTCAACAGTTGAATTTTTGGGTGTTTTTCATCCACTTGCATGTATGTTGGAATTTCTTAAAGGAAGTGTTAAATTGATTAATTTGGGTACCAAGTGTTGATATGTAATTGTGTTTGAGATTTGAAGTATTGGGTTAGAATGATGAAGTCAAGAATAGGGGTGTGGATGTTAGAATTAAGTGAGTTGATGATTTAAAGAATGTTTGGTTAAGGTCAGAACATGCGTCAGAAGGTATGTTAAGATGTATAGCATAAGGGAATGTGAAATAGTTTATGTGCAAGACGTATGTTAAAAACTGATGTAAGGATTGATTGATTTCTAGATATGTGTGTGTGTTTACAATAATTTTCTATGTCATTTTGGCATGATTAGCAAAATAGTTAACTTAATTGATATATTAGTAGTACTATAGCCAATTAGACGTTTAATAAGTGTTTTATTAAAGTTTTATACACTAAACCAGAGTAGTGTGGTAAGGAAAGGAGATGCAATAATATCTATTTAACATTAAAGAAATTAGAAACTATATTAGAAAGTATGTTGGAATGACCTTATGTACAAGTGGTTGTTAGAAACTAGGTCATAATTTATTTGGGATTAGAGTTGTCCTTGAAAGAGAAATACTAAGACTTAGATTAGTACTCTTACTTACATTAGATATATATATATACATATATACTCTAGATATTGTACACGTTTTGTTTAGGTGAAATGGGTGAGGAGGAGCCTCAGGTGCAAGGATAAGTTCTTAAGGGAAATCACCAAGCAACCTTAGTAGGTGCATTGCTTCTATTTTAGAGTAGATTTTATCTACTCCTAACTTGTCTAACTATAGTGAATGTGTTTGATCTTGTATGTAAATGTGATATGTTTGGTGAGTTGCTGAAATGAGTTCTAATCATTTGGATGTAAGTGCTACTAAATGACTGATGTGTTGTGAATGTATCACAAGTAGCTGCTGGGTTGTTGTTGATATTACAATGCTTGGTCCGTACTAACATGGCTAAAAGAATTAGGTACTAACCCAACTTCCTAAGGTATTCACTTAAGTGAACTTGGCACCGAAGCTTTAGAGCTTAAAGTATAAGTAAAAGCTTAGATTAAGAATTGAATTTTCTTGGTATTGATGCAACAAATAATTGATGCATTCATGGTATAGCATGAAAAGTGAACTACATGTTATGTTTTCAAAGCTTTAAAGTATGCTAGATCTAGTTTAATTGAAAAGCTGAATTTTACTTAGCAAGCAAGTTATTTAGTAAAAATTGGGTTTTTATGCATATAGATTTGTATTAACTAATAATTATAACCACAACTATAGTTACTATTAGGTTGGATTGTTAGGTTTTTGGAAACTTTTCTAGATGCTTGGATTAAAGTCGACTAACTAAATGAGGGGTAAGGCTAGTTTAGGATATTGGTATTGATGCATGTCATATGCATTAGCATGGCATTTCATTACTGCATTATTATGTTGTGAGTAAATTTGACTTCATGTTGTGATATGATCTTATTTTTTAGTTTGATACTTATGTATGTTGTATTTTTATTTAGCAATCGACTTTCACTTAACTTATAGTAAGCTGAAGGGATAAAGTATTTTATCTTCAAGTTTTGAAGTAGATGCTAGGCTAAGTAATTAGTGGGGGTTACTTTTGGAGTGCACTAGAAGAGTTAGCGACCTTTTAGGAAGGATGTTTTGAGTTGAAGAATAATACTATTTTGATGAATGTATAGGATAGAAAAAAAAATGTACTAGTTTGTAAATATGATCTTTCGTATTTTGTAAGAGTTATATCCAAATGAATCTTGAAAGTTGTAGCTGAACTCTAGTAAAAGCGTTGGTTATATAATGTTTGTTAGAAAGTTTAGTTTACATGTAAATCTTTAGTAGGTTTTACTTACATAGTGTAGTATCCTATGTTATTCAAGATGTGGCAGCATGATTTGGCTCTATATTATTCACTTCTCTTACTAAATTGAACTTAATATAATAGTTCTTCTTCTTCTTTTTTTTTTTTTTTTTGAAATAGAACCTAACCATATGGTTTGGTTTGTAAATTTTTCAAACTTAATTAACTTCGATCTACAGTTCGAATCGTTTATATCAAATTTACTCTAAACATTTTTATCTTCAATAAGATATTTTTCTTTCCATTAAGCTTTTATATATTTCTAGTTAATTTCTCATATATTTATCATATGTAGCGACTAATGATGCTCAACAAAAAGTTGCACCAAATCTTAGCAAACCTAACTTGATTAGAGGATAAGAGACTATATTCCAACAAAAAGCAATGAAGGGCAAGAAGTAGAGATATCCATAAAAAAGTGGTATGGAAAAAAAGAAAAGAAAAGAAAAGATACACACCAAAGATTGGAAATAAGATGAAAGATATGCAAAGAGTATCAAGGTTAGACCCATTTAGAAAAGGACAATTTCTAGATATGAAATATTAAATGGATGTTACTTAATTTAATTTTTATAATTGACCTAAAAATAAGATAAAGAATAATAAGATATGAAAAATTTAATGAAATCTATTATGATTAACCAAAAAAAAAAATGCAAAATAGTTGCGTGAATTTTTTTTTTTTTTCCACTAACTTGTTTGGCTCGGATCAAAATGATTTGGTTTACTCCGCTCCTCTGAACTAAATCACGAACTTTTTATATATAAGGGAATTGAACCATGAATCAAGCCATTTACCAAAAAACTGATTTTTCAGTTCAATTCAATTTAGCTTATGTTTGATATACGATGTGTGATTTTTTTACCCAACCCTACCTAGGTAGGTGGTTAGCTATCTAGTTATCCATCCTTTGAATCTTTAGAAATAGAAAAAAGAAGGAAAATATGAGTGAAAGCTTTTTCTTTTTTAAAATATTTGGTTATGGGTAATTGCTCAGCTAAGGGGGTTGTGCGACTTGGTTGAAAACCAATCAGGTTTTGTTGAGATTATAATGAATATACATGTATATACATTTATTACAATATATATGTATATATTTTATTATGTGGTTTTGCATTTTTTTTTATTTTTGAAAATTTTTTCATTTCCTCTATTATTTAAATATTTTATCATATTAATTATTTAATAAAAGTACATAAACCAATTAGAAAGTGCCATGTCATACTTAATGGAAAAGATAATAGTAAATTAGCGGAGGGCTGGTTTGGAGATTTTTGTAAACGTTGAGGATTCAAATAGAAAATTTGAAACGTTTTGGAATTCAATAGAAAATATGTAAAATATTGAGTCTTAAATTTCTATTTTTTTCCTTTCTTTAACTATATAATTAATATTAGAAAACGTCAAACAAATTATCTTAAGCGTATTTTAGACCTTAATGGACTTTTACAAGAGCTCGTATTTTCAATAAATATCATGCCTAATAATTTTTTTTTCTTAACTATATCTGGAACATCTATTAACAGAATTTCATCTACATTTTCTAAGTCTATGACAACTACAAATTTGAAACAATAGCAAATTATCAGGAGTTTATGGTTATCCTATATACATACCTATAATAATAAAATATAATATTAATTAAGTGGAATACAAATATCAATGTATGCCCATATAAGATCACATGACTATAAAGCAAACTTAGTAGTAAATATACTTGTGCATCAATACTAACTACCATCGTACTATTTTGAGCACGATGCTTCAAAATTTTGGGACATGAATTTTATTCAATATGTGGTGAACACCCTATAATCTATCATTATGATAATTTGTCTCTCATCCATGTGAATCAAGTATCCTTTGAACAATTATAATATGTACAAATAGTTAGAGTAAAAAAAAATAAAATAAAAAGGAATTTCATTTAATAAGTAATGATAATAGAAATAACAACATTAGATTCAATTGGATTTCTAAAATTATATCAATATAGGTTAAACAAGATCCATAAAGATTTAATTAGATTTCTTTCAATATGAATACAGAATCTTCTAAACCTATTCATATATCAAAACCTAAACTCCTCTCCATCAATTTTAATCCATAGTTTCATCATGGTATAGAGACCAGAAGATTGATGGAGAGTCCACCACCTACTCTCACCTACGGGTATAGAGACCAGAAGATGCCTGAGCTTCATGGGCAAATCATACTAGACAAGTTACTTTATTATCCTATTTTGTGTCACGTTTACTAAGCTCCTTAGTAATGTTTTTTCAGCTCTTCGTCATGTCCCTAGTTTCATTATTGTTGTTTTCTTAGCAACCTTAGATAGATTTTGCTTTGTGTCTTTATTATTTGTTTAGTGTTTTGCTTAGCAATTGTAGGTAGACTTTGCACTGTATCTTTATTAATCGTGGTATTTCTTTGCTTTCCTATTTGCTGGTGAGTAAAATAGATTTCTAAGGTCTTGCTCTTTTAGAGATGTTCTAAATGTAACAGAGTTGGAAACACATTTTGTTATAGAGGAGAAATCAAAACTAGTCCTTGTAAACCCTACTATTTAAAGGACACATGAATCAATTAAGAGTATTTCTCGATCATTCCTAGGAATCAACTAAATTAAGAATTTAAGTTTACATTTAAAAATACAAACTTAGTTTTATTCAATTTAAAAGTTCATTATCAATAAAAAAAAAACTCGAAAATGAAAATAATAGACCTTAAGTCACCTAAAACCCTAAAACCCTAAAATAATTAAGAACTTGTAATCCTAAGCAACTAATTGAGAATTTAATTTGAATAATTTTATTTAACTCTAGAAAAATTCAAAATTTCATGAGGAGTAAATTATGATTTATGAATTGATTTAAGAACCAAACTCTAAAAGAATTACATATAAAACGATTCCTTTACTTTCATTCATAAGCTATATTACATAAGGATAAGTAAACTAACCAATCACACTAAATAACTTATCAAATGAGAGTTAGAATCCACTATCACCTAATAACTTATCAAAAGTTAGTGATAAGACCATTTTCTTATCATACCAACCTATATTACATAAGGATAAGTTATCTATTTCTTTTATCAATTTAATTTTTAAACAAGTGATAAGACAACATAATACACAAAAGGACACCCTACTGGCCGATTGAAAAGATGGCTTAGGGTAGGCTATGCTTTGTCATCCATCTATCAAACCAATTGTCTTTCACTTCTACTATTCGCCTCTTATTACCTACATCATCAAATTATTACAAAGTGAGGCTTATGTGACAAGTTAAGATGCATTAAAAGGGGACTTTTGGATGCATTTTCTCTCACTTTGCAACCGGCACTCTCTCTCTCTTTTCACTCATATTTTACTTCCTTTTCCACACTTTAAATACACAAACTAAAAGAGGAAACCCAACTCCACAAAATCTATACTTAGAGCTACTCTTTTGCTCCTACAACTCATGGCATAAAGCTATTTTGTTACCCTTCTTTTGTCAACTTCAAGAGCTATTTTAGGAATCCTTAGAACAACCCCAAAACCCAATTCAAACATTAAGATCTTGGTTACTAAAAGAGCTTGCAAGAAAGGGAAAGAAAACAAGGAGCAAAAGTAGACTCTTAGTTGCATAACCATCTATTTTCACACATTAAGGATGAGTAAGATTATTTCTTTGTTAAAGTACTCCAGTATGCTATGATAAGAGACTACTTTTTTATGAAGATATTGGCATTAATATAAAGTGATAAAATAGCTAGATCACTTTAAGGAGCAAGCTTATGAATCTATTACATAGAAGATAGACAATGAGCATATTAAGTTGATATTATGAAGGATACATGTCTAATGCTTACAGTAGAAGTTTGTAAGTTGAAAAAATTATGAAATATGTAAATGAACAAGGGAGTAATATGCTGGACATGTAGAGTCTATATGGTATTTAGATGTTATTTTCGACATCATGTGGTTACATATACTCAAATGTAGCTTTAAGTAAAGGCAAATCCTTTACATGAAGTTTTTATGAAGAAACCAGCTTTTGAGATGTGAACTATGGCATAGAGTTCATGATAAGTATGTGATGTATCATTTTTATTTAGTACATAAGTTAAATAATCACCTCATGGAAGAGAAGTTAAGTTAGAGTTAGAATTTGAGTAGCATAAGTTCATGATGTAACTCCTAAACTTAAGGAAATGATAAAATAAGTTGAAAAACTAATTGGAGGCCTTTAAACCAAATCGACCAAATCTAGAACTACAAAGAAACTCACCTAAAAATAAGATAAAACCAAGTAAATAAAGTAAAAAGACCAACCAAAAGAAGTATGATAAGTGTATAAAGCCTAAAACAAGCTTAAAACTCCGAGTTAGGCTTTCACCGAATTTCTGACTAGTACTTTAATCTATTAATAAAGGTTGTTTTGAAACCCATAAAGAGTCCACATAACACTTCCTAAGCCCAACAAAGTCACCAACCTTAGTATAGAGAAAAAACAAGCTCATTTGATTACTTAAGCCCACATAAGAGTGTAAGAAAATGTTAATGGCACCAAGGTCATAAGATAAGGATGGAAATTTAGCCTTAAAGAGTATTTTAAGCTTATAATGAAGGTCTAAGTCCAAGCCTAAAAAGATTTCTTAAGATAACAAAAGCCCAACAATCAAACTAAGCCCAAAAGAGCACCAAACCATAAGGACTGCTACTGTTCTGACTAATGGATAGATTTATGTGCCATATCTTGAAAATCTAACCTCATCACGTTAAAGTATACTTGAAAATTATGAAAATTGACTATAAGATTATAAAAATTGGATTCAAAACAAAAAAGTTATATGTGAATGAAGTTTTAAGTCAAACTAGGAAAAATACGAAACTAAGTTAAAAAGTATAATTTAAAGAATCTTAGGTTAGCCTTTCAACTTTATCTTAAACTCATAATTTTATCATATTTGTGATGTTTAGGGGACCTGACCATAGGAGATGACCTACCTTTAGACTGTTATGACTGATCTACTGTGGTTAAATGAGTGATTTTCGATGACTTCATACTTAGTTTTGCTTGTAATGTAGATGTACTTAAATTTATACAATGAACTTGAAGGCTTATGAGATATGGGAAAAGTATGTGTATGATATTATGATTGAATGCCATAACTTGCTAATAAGATAATAATGAGAATTGTTGTGATGATAGTTATGCATAGTTGTATGGAATGAAATTGTTTGATCACCATGGAATTTTGAATTAATTGAGTATCCAATTAAGAAATTCAATGGATCATGAATTTCTCATGACTGCATTATAACCATAACGACTACCACCTTACGCGGAAGATAGGAAGGGGCTCATAGGAGCAAGGAATCTTGCTGTGATTAGGTAAATGTGTGCCATTTATATTATTGAGTCTCTATCTCAAGCTTTCGGGCTTACTAGGCACTAAGGAATGCTAATCGTTAATGAAGAGCCGTATCTTATGGCTTCCGCTTAGGTCGTATGATGTGAATTATGGAGGCCACCATACAGCTAGACTTAGGAATTTTGACTTAAAAATTTGATTTTTGAAAAAGGAAAGTATATTTTCCATATAAAAAGTAAAGTTTGTATATATTATATATTTGCTTGAGTTGAATTGAGCACATTGGTGCAAGTGGAATGAAAAATTAGGTGCTAGGACCCGATTGATGGTTTGTGTCGGTTAATTATCTCTAACCTCGACTAAAGGGGGCATAATTTTGAGTTACATGTAGTTCTTAGGTCGCTACATGTATTGGTTGGTATTTTGATTGTTCCTATATTCATATGTTATGCATTTAAATGAAATTGTTTGTATGGTATGGTAGAGGGATTTACTCACTAAGTGTAAGCTTACACCCCAATAGATTTCTCTTAGTGTAGGATCACCTCTTCATTCATCCAGGCCGAGGAATGCTTGAGGTGAGTCTCATGCCGAGATGGGATTGTTTATTCAAGAAGCGAAGAGAGAATTTTGTAATAGTGATTTGTAAATATATTTACTTATTTAGTTAATTCCATAGTTAAACTTTTTTAACGCAGACTTTCCTAAGACTTTGAATACATTGTAATATATTTCTGTTGTGGAATTGTATGAATCCATACACTAACTTTAGTGCTTTTGTAATTAAATGTTAATTTTAGTCATCCTAGTTGATATTACTTTTCTATAGGTTTGATGGTAACATCAAGTGGAAGGAGCCTTGTATGTTGTATAGAAGGCTTATGATCAACGATGGGATTGATCATAGATTTTTATGTGGTATATGGCATTCTACCATGACAATGATACTATCTGGGTCGTGATAGTCCTAATTTATAAGATAGTATTGGATATAATAGAGAACTGAACAGCTTTGATATCCATGATGAAGAAGGCCTGAAAAGCATACGATCCTTATGAAATTGTTCAAATGAAAGCAAACCTATTTGTTTGCACAATAGGAGATAGATTACAAGCCACATGGATAGTTAAAGATGGGCCATGGAGCTTCATGGAAAAGTTGATAATTATGAATATATGTGAATCACATTAAGAAATTGAGGAAGTGTAACTAGATTACTAGCCTTTTTAGGTTCAAATACACATGCTCAAATTGAATCAGTTGACTAAAGGTAATGCAGCCAAGATAGGAGCTTTTGTTGGAGAAGTTTTATAGTTGAACCATCATGGCTTAAGGGTGGTGCCATGAGAGGCTTCTTAAGAGTAAAGGTGAGCATAGATTAAAAGTTACCATTCAAAATTGGCACATAAGTTAACAAATAACAATCAAAGAGATATTTTGTTTAGTTTAAGTATGAGAATCTACTTGATATCTATTTTAGGTATGGGCACTTGGGCCACTCTACTACAAGTTGTAGTAAAAGTGTTAATCTCAACTTGGGAAGTTGGCTAAGAGTGAGTTCAGTTAGACTTGTCTCACAAAAGATACTATGGTTTCCAACTTCTTCACTTCATTTTCTTCGTTGTCACGAAGAACCCATTTGGTAACTAATCCTTACGGTAAGCCCTAGTGATTACTAAGCTCCTAGGCACATCAAAAAAACACTTAAAGGAAATTACACAGTACCCTATTATAGCGAGAGTGATACTCATGGTCATGGTCGTGTCACCCAACAAACCCTATGAACTACTAATGAGCAAACACTAGACCTTGCTACTATTATGGCCAGTTTAGTTCTTTCTATGTAAAGGGTCATAGAGACTAAGCCTCAAGAAAGACACTAGACCTTGCTACTATTATGGCCAATCTAATTGTTTCTATGTAAAGGGTCATAGAGACTAAGCCTTAAGAAAGAGTTGTTGTTAAATAAGGTCGAGAAGTGAGAGAAAGGCCAAGAAGATAGATGGATCAGCAATAAGTGCAAGAACTAATTAATATGAACCAAGGTCTACCTTAACATGTTGATAGAGTTGCAAGAAGAAGACTCAAGTTAGATGAAGTTAAGGAGTATGAGGAGGAGGAGGAGCAGTATGATTGAGTTGAGGGGCATGAGCTTGGATCTCCTAAAGGAGTTAAGCATCTTAAGGTGCAGATTTTAAGCTTTAATGAGTTTGGTAGTACTGATGACTACTTGGATTGGGAAGAGAAGATCGAGAAGATATTTGAATTTTATGATTACAAAGATGTTGTTCATTTACGAGCGACTGCATTAGAATTTTCTAGGTATGTAGCAATGTGGTGGAAAATGTTGCAAAGTGTGTTCTAAAGAGCTTGATGTGAAATCCAAACATAGAATGAGATGAAGAGAGTTCTAAGGAGTAAATTTGTTCTACAATACTATGAACAAGATACTTTTGGAAGACTCCAAGACTTGAGGTAAGGGAATAAATCAATGGATGAGTTCGTCTAAGAATTCCAATTGCTAATGATTTGATCTAATCTCGATGAACTCGAGACCTAGACTATTGTATGGTTCATTTTTAGGCTTAGAATTGAAGTTGGCAATATAGTGGAGTTATAGAGGCTTGGGACTCTAAATGAGGCCATTCAAGTGGTATAGAGGGTTGAATGGCAAAGGTAGAGCCAGATTAGCCGAATGCCAAGTGGCCAATTAGGATTACCGACTTAAAGTGGTATGCTAAGCTGACTTAGAAATGATTAAGCGCTAAATAGTTTCAAGGTAGATTGCCAAGGACAAGTATCGAGCTAACCAAATGATGACCGAGGAAAGGACAAGGTTGAAGAGCCTAAGGTTGGAAGGAACCGAGGTCAAAGCTTAAGGAAGAAGACCCAAGAGATCAAATGTTTCAAATGTCTCGGCTATGGATATGTGGCTAGTCATTATCCAAACCGATGTGTCATGACCATTAAAGGAGACAAACTTAAGTCTGAGTGGAGGGTGCTTATAAAGGAGTGGATGAAGAGGGAGTCAATTAGGTACTAGAAGGACTTCTAGAAGATGTCAATGTCGTGACCTACCCCAAACCAGGGGTTGAGTATTGTTTTGTCTTTCGAAGATCTCTTAATACCTTTGTTTCCAAAGAGGATGAGCAAGGGGAGAATCTCTTTCATATGAATTGTTAAGTGAATGGCAAGATTTGTGCATTAATCATAGATAGAGGAAGTTGTACCAATGTCAAAGTGGAAGGAGTAGTCAAGGCCTTAAAGTTGTTGATCTACTTGCACCTTAAGTCCTATAAGATTCATTGGTTGAATGAGAAAGGAGGCCTACCCGTTGCTAAGCAAGTTAAGGTACCAATTCCTTTGGTGATAGACACAAGGATGAGGTGCTATGCAATGTCCTACCCATGTATGCCTCACATATCTAACTTGGTTAACCCTGGCCATTTTGATTTGAAAGTGTTGCATAATGGACATAAGGACACTTATATGTTCCAAAAGGATGGGAAGATGGTTATACTAACCTAATAAGCCCTAAGAAAGTATAGGAGTCACAACAGAAGATTACATGATCACTACAGTAGAAGTCCTTAGTGATTTCTAGAGATGCCAAGATAGAAGAATGTATGCTCTTGTTAGTCTGGAAGCTCCTAAAGTTAAGAGAAGTTGGAACTCTTTCTATCAAGGTGCAGTTATTACTTCAAGAGTATGCCGATCATTTTCCTATCGAGATGCCAAGAGGTTTGCCACCCATTAAAGGTATAGAACATTGTATTGACCTTTAACTTGAAGCTGCTCTGCCTAACCGACCTGCCTATAGGCTCAACCTTGAGCAATCTGTCGACCTGAAGAAACAAGTTGATGAGTTGATTTATAGCGGATATGTCCGAAAGAGTATGAGCCCTTATGCCATATCAACTGTTTTGGTGTCGAAAAAGGATGGCTTGTAGAGAATGTGCATTGATAGTCGAGCAATCAACAAAATCATTGTTAAATATTGATATCCGATTCCCCTATTAGATGATATGCTCGATGAGTTACATGGTGCCCAAGTCTTTTTGAAGATTGATCTTGAGAGTGGTTATCATCAAAAACGGATGAGACATGGAGATGAGTGGAAGACTGTTTTCAAAACAACGGATGGTCTATCTGAGTAGATGGTGATGTCGTTTGGTTTGACAAATGCACCAAGCACTTTCATGCGACTCATGAATCATGTCTTGAGACCATTGATTAGGAAATGCATTGTGGTGTACTTCAATGACATTTTGGTATATAATGCCAATCTTATGTCTCATGTTGTGCACTTGAGATCCGCATTTGAAATCCTCCATACCGAGATGCTATTCGGCAGTTTGAAGAAGTGTTGTTCTGCCAGAGCGAGGTAGTATTCCTTGGATATGTTATTTCTAGAGGAGGTGTTAGGGTTGATGAAGAGAAAGTTTGAACAGTTCTCGAATGGCTAGCACGGACTTTAGTTCCATAATTTCCTTGCTGACCAAGTTGACCGGGAAAAACTTAGAATTCAAGTGGTTTGAGAAGGATCAAAAGAGTTTTGATGAGATCAAGTCTAGGTTGACTTCTACCCCATACTCATTTGACTCAACTTTAAGAAAGTTTTTGGACTAGAATGTGACACATATTGAGTCGACATTAGACTTGTTCTTATGTAGGAATGTAGACCGGTTGCCTATTTTAGTCAGAAGCTTAAAGGAGCCACCTTGAATTGCTCAGCATATGATAAGGAATTTTATGCCTTTGTTTTAGTACTTTAGAATTGGCAACACTACTTACTACTGAGAGAGTTCATCATCTACATAGACTATGAATCTCTTAAGCATCTCAGAGGCCAGTAGAAAATTTCATGACGACATACTAAGTGGGTTGAGTTTCTTGGAGACTTTTTGCTATGTGATACGATATAAGAAGGGAAGCACTAATACTTTATCTGATGTACTCTCTTGTTGACATGTTCTTATTACAACATTGCAAGCTAAAATACTTAGATTTGGCACCTTGCCTGATTACTATGAGCTTGATCTATATTTTAAGCCTTTAGTGGTCAAGTGCAACTTTGAAGGACTTGTAGATGGGTTCTATTTGAGCTAAGTGTTTTTTATGAAGGATAAACAAGTTTGTGTACCGAGTGGTTTTTCTAGGGAATTACTTGTTTGAGAGGCCCATGCTGGAGGCTTAATTAGCCACTTTAGTAAGAAGAAAACAGTTGAGTTGTTTAAAGAAGATTTCTATTGGCCTAGGATAATGAAGGATGTGCACTAAGTACTTGAACGATGTGAGGTGTGCAAACTCACTAAGGGACGAAAGCAGTTATATGGACAATACACACTTTTGCTTATACCTGAATAGCTATGGATTGATCTGAGCATGTATTTCATACTTAACCTACTTAGAACACTACGGAGGCATGATTCTATCATGGTTATAGGTGACCGGTTCAATAAGATGAGCCACTTCATCCCCTATCACAAAACTAATAATGCTCTCTTTGTTACTAACCTCTTTTTGCAAAAGATCATGTCATTGCATAGAGTATTATGGAGTATTGTATTTGATAATGACTTGAAGTTCATGAGCTTCTTCTAGAGAACCCTATGGAAGAAGCTTAGCACTAAGCTCATGTTCAGTACTTCTTGCCACTCCTAGACAGATGGCCAAATAGAAGATGCAAATCAAATTGTTGACAACCTCTTTCGACCTACTATCGGAAAGAATCTGCATGATTAGGATCTATGCCTATCCATCATTGAACTTGCTTACAACCACACCACTCATAGCTCAATGGGAAGGTCACCTTTTGAAGTTGTTTATGGACTTAATCGGAACTTACCTTTAGATATGGTTATTTACTTAACCTCTTAAGGAGAAAGTTAAGTAGGCCAACAGCACATCAGGGAGTTCCAAAAGTTGCATCATAAGGTTATTGAGCAACTAGGCAAAAGTTGCATCATAAGTCAACTACTTGACAGAAGGAACAGGGAAACTGAGGGACAGAGTGAGTCATTTATGGCCCAGGAGACCTTGTTGAGGTCTACATTAACAAGGAGCATTTTCTAGGGAGGACAAATTAGTTATCCCCCTAAGTTAGATGGACATTTTAAGATTCTCTAGCATGCTAATGGCAACGCCTATGAGCTTGAGCTACTGGAAGGATGTGGAGTATCTCTTACTTTCAACATTGTCGACACGATACCCTATGTACCAAAAGAAGAAGAAGACTAAGATTTGAAGGCAAATCTTCAATAACCTTGGGGAACTGATGGATTGCCGACCTCTGGACCCCTTACTTGTGCCTGTCTTTAGGCCTTTAGTCTCTCACCAAAAGAATTCTCTCTCGTCAATTTGTCGAGGACGAAACACAGTATATAAAAGAGTAGTAGGTAAACTCCTTAAGAACCCAACTCTATTATGATCCTTGCGCCATCATTGACTACTCATGTGCCGAGGTTAACCAACTAAGTATTGAAGCCGAGATTAATATGCACCAAGCCCTATTTTAACCTATAGGAATTTTACGTACCGAGGTTGACCTACCGAGTGCCGAAGCTAAGGCCAAGTCACCTATGCACCAAACTTTTTCTTCTAACGTACTGAATTGCTGACAACCGAAGTTGACTTAACAAATGTTGAGGCCGAGTGCCTATATGCCATGTACTACTTTCTCGGCCTATCGAGCTATAGAATCCTCTATTCATCTCGATAACTCCGAGTACCCTTCATCAACAACATCCCTAACATTTGTACAAATCAACTTTAGCATCCTTGGACTCTAGGACGTATACCCAACCACAACTTGCCACCTATCATTCTTTTTTCTTGATATTGTACTATATTCCTTTATTTTATTTATCTCGTTTTTCCCTTTTAGAAATGTACCATGATTGTATTTTTGCATTACCCTTTATTGTAATTACTTAGGTTTTCTTGTTACCTTAAGGACTTACTATAAATAGTTTTTTTACTATAGCCACAAGGTATCCAACACCTTTTTGATATTGCATATACTTATCCTTGTGAGGTGTCCTTCTTTGAGTAAATTTTCTTTACACTCTTGTCTAATCTTGTTGAGTAGCTTAAGGTTAATGGCGAGTGGACTTTAGCATTAGCTTGTGAGTCATATTAAGCGAAGTATTAAATCATGTTGTGTTCGTTGGTGTGTAATATCCTTTGAATAGCTCATGGAAGCTAGTTTGGTTTCCAACTTTTTCACTTCATTTTCTTTGTTGTCACAAAGGACCCATTCGATAACTATTCACTACAGTAAGCATTAGTGATTACTGAGCTCCTAGGCACATAAAAAACACACTAAAAGGAAATCACACTGTACCTTAAAACTTGACATGAACAAAGACTATGATAAGGTAGAATGGGACTTCCTTAAAGCTATCTTGAGTAAACTTGGTTTTTGTGAAAGATGAGTTAAGTGGGTAATGGCATGTGTAACCTTAGTAACCTATAACATCACAATTAATGGTAAATCTGGGGGTCATGTTTTCTGTTCTGGAAGACTACAACAACATGACGCCTTGTCGCCTTACCTTTTATTCTTGTTGTTGATGTTCTACCCTGAAATATTGAGAAAGTTGTATTAGATCAAGAATTATCATGAATACAGATTAGAGGGTCTAATCCTATACTATCTCACATTTTATTTGCATATGACTCTCCATTTTTTGTGAAAGTAAATCTAGATAATGTGTAGGTTATAAAGCACCTCATTTATGATTACTGCTAAGACTCAGGTCAGAAAGTGAATTTTAAAAAATCTAGTCTCTTCTTTGGCAAGAACACCCCTAAGGACCAAGTGGAAGAAGTACATAATATCTTTCAAATCTAAGCATCTACTAGCCTAGGGCAATTTTTGGGACTCCCTATGCTTTGGAGGAGAAACAAATCTAATACCTTAAGGTTTGTGAAGGATAAGATAAGGTCTAAACTCAGTAGTTGGAAAAGAAACCTTTTGATAAATACAGGTAGAGAAGTTCTCATCAAAGCCATCACCAATGTTATACCAACCTATTTCATGAGTTACCTTAAATTTCCGACTAAGTAGGGCAAAGAAGTTAGCTCTATGATAGCACAATAATGGTAGGGCTAAAAGGAAGAATAGTGGAAGAACCAATGGCTAAGTTGCGAAAAAATTACTCATCCCAAGACAAAAGGTGGTTTAGGGTTCAAGGACTTGAATGCTTTCAATACGACACTTCTTACAAAGCTAGCTGATTGCCTCTAAATAAAGCTTCTGAGTTTTACAATTTGTAAACCTATATTTTATCCTTGATCTTGCTCAATAAGCAAGTGTACCTATTATTTTATAGCATGAATGAGTATAGGGCCGTCTCTACTGGGAATTGATACAAACACTAATACTAATTAATCTTCCTATTATCTAGCAACTCAATTTATCAAGTGATTAGTGACTAAAACTTTAAACTGTTAGCTAAACTACATTAGTTCATAAACTAATGCCAACTAACACAATGGTTACAAAAACAATTACTAACAACACATTTAATTTGCAGAGTTGTTTCACTACTTTGCATAATATCACCATTGATCTTATCCTAAGGATTATTATTTGTAGGGAATCACTAGTATATAAATATTCTTCTCAGAATTACTTACTTCTCATACTAATTATGTCCACTAGAATCTCTTCTGAATTAACAACCATCTCGGATGGCATTAATGATATGTTAATTTGTTAATTTCCTTAAGAATATAGCAACTTTCCTAATAATATCTCTACTATTAGAAGTAAGGTATTCTAATAAATTAGATTTATTAAATGGAATTGTCTCTCGATGTATTTTATTGAAACTTAGCCTAAGTCAATGTCGTATACTACACCATATTTAGATTAATTAAGTTCAATCCATCAGGCATAACAAACATCAGGAAACTACTATTTCATGCACTTAATCATACCTAGCGGATGTAGTAAGTCCTAACATACTACTCACACATGATAAAACAATAACATAAACTAACAAAAATCATAATTAAAAGGAAATAAAACATGGAATAAGTAAAAAGTAAAAGCCTCTTTTTATTCTACTGTAGAAGTCTCATAAATACACGAACAACGAAGTCCCATTGGCTCTCTCAAGTAATTCCAAGAAGAATACAATTTACATTGATGATTGTATTTAAGAACAACTGAACAAAATAAAAAATAGTACAAGATGGATGAATAGGTGTATTGTGGGTTGGTGATGTGATGTGTTATGATGAAATGTTCTTGATGATGTTGGTTATGATGGCCTCTCTTTTTGTTTGAAAATTATGGCATATTTACGTTCTTCTTCTCAAGGGGCTCGAAATATAACACTTCAAAACATCCCCTAGTATTAAGATCTATTCGACACATCAGTTTGTATGATAAAGTTAAAGAAGAACAGTCATGTCCACTCCCATTACACCCGTGACTCGAGTGTGATAGTCTCAAAAAACAAAAATCTACACTAATTACAGTCATGACTATAGACATGAACTTCTCGTTGCAAACATTTCTTTTCATCACGCTCGTGAAGGAGTGAGTGATCACCCTCCTAATATACAATCACGAGCGTGATAAGTAGGGGGATCATAATAACTTCCTTAATCATGCCCGTGATTGAGAGCGTAATAAGTGTTGGTCATTCAAATCTTTCATTATCACACTTGTGATGAAATGTATCTTGGTTTTCCTTCAAAGTTTTTTTCTCTTCACAGTTGTGACTGCCCTAAATTGCATTGTTTTTGTGTAAACTTTATCTCCTTGCTCTTGAATCATCTAAAATTGATATATTACACAACTAAGTACCAAAAAATTTAGAAATGAACACAATTATGAACAATTTATGCCTAAATATGTATCAAAAGTGTAGAGTAATTTACTCTTATCAAACTTCTTCGCACTTAAACTTTGCTTATCCTAAAGCAAATACTTAAAAACAATCAATGAACTCAGCAACTTTTTCAATTGCATACTCAAAAAAGCATTCACAGTAGCTTAGCTTTGTGTCTACCACATTGTGTTCTTAGAATATACAAACCAATATTCTAAGACTAATAATAGTAAAACACATTTCACCCTTACTATTTAATGATAGCTTCTAAAGGTACTAAGTCAACCCAAAGTCAAATAGAACAAAAGAAAATTAGTTATACTTTATCCACTTTCATAAGTATATAAAAACCTTTCAATTACTTTTTAACCACAATAATCTAGAAGAAAAGTATTTTGCATCTACCTTTCTCCTGTTCTTTTACTTCTTCTATTGAATCTCTTCAAAGATAACGTACACATTAAATTTTTACTTTTTTTTTTCTTTTCTTTTTTGTCTTTCTTCTTTTTTCTTTTTTCTTTTTTAAAAGTAATAGGATAAAGACCAAAGATTAGCAACAGGGTCAGACTTTGCTCTTTTGAGGGACCAAAGCCTACCCTTATTAACCTAATTATAGTAACCCTAGGAGGGGCCTAGTAGTATTGCCTAGAATTTCCATATCACGTGTGCACCCATGATAAGAAAATCGCCTTGCAAGTCAGAGAGTACAAGACTCTAAATAGTTACTTACTAGAGTCTTCAATTTTAGTTCATTGACTCATTATATAATATAAATAATTATGGATATCCATTTTTCCACAATTCCTCAGAACCGTAGAGAATCGGTATCCCCTACCAAAATAGAGAAATAAGATAGACAATTCCAAAAAATTCTAAACCTACTAAAGATACTGAACTTAATTGAGATATTAGTTGTTTTTCAAAGCATTCCGAATTAACTACACAAGCTTTTCATCATACTGATTCAATGGTAGCACTCTGCACTCGATTCCTATTCATTTCCCAATTATCAATCAACCTGCAAGGAAAAGAATTGTTGGGGTGTAAGCTTACGCTTAGTGAGATAAATACCCTCTTCAGTACCACATGGCAAAAATTTATTAGATATACAATCATATGAATGCATGAACAATTAGTATGCCAAACAACGCATGCAGTGACCTAGGAACTGCATACGACTCAGAATTACACCTCCTGTAGTTGGGGTTTAGAGTAATTAACTAACCTAAACCAAAATCCGGGTTCTAGACCTTAGGTTTTATTTCATTTGCACTATTGTGCTTAAGCTAAAATAAAACTCTATATGTATATACGTATACTTTCTTTACCGAATAACAAATCATATTTTTAAAATCCCAAGTCTAGCTGTATGGTGGCCTCCGTAATCCATAAACACACGCCCTAAGCAGAAGCCACAAGACTCAGCTTCTCACCGATGGTTGGCGTCTCCCAGCGTTTAGTAAGCCCATCGGCTTAGGACAGAGACTCAATATATATGATGACATAGCTAGTGCCCAATCCTGTAGGAGATATGTTCTCCTATGAGTTCCTTCCCATTTTCTATGTGAAGTGGCAGTTGGTGTTATCTGTATGCAATATGGGGTATGCATGATTCATTTTGATTTCTCAATCGTATAAGTGATTAACTCAATTTTCAGGGTGATCAGACAATTTCATTCCATATAATTCACATGTATATATAATAGAAACAATTCCCATTATTAAATATAATTAACAAGTCATTCCATTCATCCATAAATTCATACACATGCATTTCCCATATCCCACAGGCATCCAAATTTATATATATAAGTTTAGGTGCATCTATTCTACAAGCAAAATTAAGTAAAGAGTCATCGGGAATTTACTCACTCAGTTATGCGGATCAATCAAAATAATCCGGGATAGGTCGTCTCCCCAAAGCCAGGTCCCCTGGACATCGCAAGTATGATACTATAAAGATTTGAATTAAAACCTATAAAACTAAGCTAAAACCCTTTAAGTTATACTTTTGACTTGGTTTCATAATTTTTCCCAGTTTTACTTAAAAGTTCAATCACGCATAATTTTTTCGTTTTAAATCCGGTTTTTATGATCTTATAGTCAATCTTCATCGTTTTCGAGTGTATTTTAATGTGGTGAGGTTAGATTTTCGTGATGAGGCATGCAAAACTGCCCATAGGTTAGAACAGTAGCGATCCTCATGATTTGGAGTGCTTTTAGGCTTTGTTTGGTTAATAGGCTTTTGATAACTTGAGAAATCCTTTAGGCTTGGTGTTAAGGTTTTATCCTAAGCTCAAAATACTCCTTGAGATCAGATTTACAACTTTGATTTATACTCCTAAGGCTAACAACCACTTCATGGGCTCTTCAGTGGGTTTTAGTTGTCAAATGGGCTGGTTTTTAGTTCAAACTAAAGTTAGTGACTTTGTTAGGCCTATAGAGTCTTAGGTGGATTTCTTATGGGCTTCAAAACAACCTCTCTTAATGTTTTAAAGTACCGGTCATAATTTTATTGAAGGCCTAACTTAGAGTTATAGGCTTGTTTTGAGAGTTTTAGGCTTTGTATACTTATTATACTTGCTTTAGTTGATCTTTTCACTTTGTTCACTTACTTTTATCACATTTTTAAGTGTCTTTTACCCCTATTCCAGATCTGGTTGTGATGATTCCAAGGGGTTCTCACTTGGTTTTTCAACTTGTTTCATAATTTCCTTTAGTTTAGGTGTTAGATCATGCACTTAAACTACTTATATCCAAATCTTAACTTAAATTTTCTTCAATAAGATGATTCTTTAACTCATGCTTTACACAAAGAAATAGAAGATCTTACACTTATTACAACTTCCATATCATAGCTCATGTCATACAAAGTTGGTTTCTTCATAAAACTTCATGTGATGAATTTTTCTTTAACCTTAGTCTAGATTTGAGCATGTTTAACTTAATGGAAATAAAATAAACATCCAAATGACTTTTGAAATCTCACGTCCAGCACGCTTATCTTCCATTCAAGTTCTTGTTTCAAGATTTTCTCAACTTAAAATCTTTCATTCAAAGTGTTAAACAAGCATCTTTACAAAACACCAACTTTACATGCTCATGTTTCAACTTCATGTAAGGGTTTCATGAGTTTGTTTCTTAGAATGGTCTTTGGTGTTATAACAACTTAAATCATACTTATACCTTCAAGAAATCAAAGTCTCCTAAATTAAACACTTACTCATCCTTAAAGCAAAATATGGTGGTTGTGCACAAAGGTTCCACTTAAGCTCTTAACTTTGCTTCCTCCTTTTGCAACCTTTTGGAAACCCGAGTTGTTTGATCCTTCGGAGTAGGGTTTATGGAAGGTTCTAATGGTTCTAAAAGAGCTTAGATGTTGGAAGAAAATGACACAAGAAAAAGAAATGGGAGTGTTGTGAATGGGACTTAGAAGCAGCGGCCAAATGGAGGATTTTTGTAGGGTTGAATTTCTTCTTTTGATTTGTGTTTAAAGTGAGAGAAAAGGAAGTGAAAATGAGAGTGAAAGAGGGAGAGAGTGGCAGATTTTTGAATGAGAGAAAAAGTGTATGCAAGAAGCTTTAATTGATTGTCTTGTAGCTTACATAAAAGTCAACAATTGCAACTATTGATGATGTAAGCATTAAGGAGTGAATAGTGGTGTGTAAGGGAAAGTAATTAATGGTTGAAAGACAAGAGCATGGCCCCCCTTTTCTCCTTGTTCAAATATGCCATTTAGTGTCCTTTGGGGTCATGGAATGGTCTTCTCTCATTTAATGAAGTTAAGCGTGTGAAATCTTGTGAAAAATTGTCCATATGTAGTATAAGTGAAGGGGTGATAAGGAAAATGTCTTATCACTAGATTTTGATAAGTTATCAATTGATAAATGGTTCTAACTCTCAATTGTACTCTCAATTGATAAGTCATCTAAGGTGATTGGTTGGTCTACTTATTTATGTATAAGGCTTAGACATGAAGATAAGGGCATGGCCTTATAGGAAATTGTTTCAAGGTTTTTATCTTACATTGTTTTGTAATTTATGATTTGATTTTTATGAAATTGTGAAATTTTCTAAAGTTGAATGAAATTATTCAAATTAAATTATCTATTAGTCACTTAGGGTCAAAATTCCCTAATTGTTTTAGGGTTTAGGGTCTTAGGTGAGTTTAGAGCTCATAGTTCTTCAAGCTCAGGTTTTCTCGATAATTGGTTTTTGAATTGGGAAAATTTAATTTGTTTCTAAATGTAAACTTAAGCTTTCAGTTTCATTAATCCTTAGGAACGTTTGGATGGTACTTTTAATTAAATCACGAGCTCACTAAAAGTAGGGTTTATATTTATCAATTGATAAGTTATTTAGGATGATTGATTAGTTTACTTATTCATGTGCATAGATCTTATGTACGAAGATAAGGAGATTGTCTTATATGAAATTCTTTTGGAGTTTGTCTCTTAAATTGATTTGTAAGTTATGATTTAAATTTTATAAAATTATGAAAATTTCTAAAATTGAATAAAATTATTCAAATTAAATTCTTAATTAGCTGCTTAGGGTTACAAGTCCTTAATTGTTTTAAGGTTTTAGGTTTAGAGTCTATGGTTCTTATATTCGAGTTTTATCGATAATAGGGTTTTGAATTGGAGAATTAAATTCGTTTTTAAATGTAAACTTGGATTCTTAGCTTAGTTTATCTTTGGGAACATTTGGGAAGTGTTCTTAGTTGAATCACAAGTCTGCTAACAAGTAGGGTTTACAACTTATCCATACATAACATGGCTTATAAGTGAAAATAAGGGAATTGTCTTATATGAAATTCTTTTAAGATTTGGTTCTTAAATTAATTTGTAGGTTGTGATTTGCCTCTTAAGAAATTTTAGAGTTTTCTAGGGTTGAATAAAATTCATTGAAATTATATTTTTAATTATTCATTTAGGGCTATAAGTCCCTGATTATCCCAAGGTTTAGGGTTTGAGTGAGTTTAAGTATATTTTAAAGTTCAAGTGAGATTATGTATGTTTTAGGGTTTTTCACCAACTCGAGAATAATTTATTTACACTTAAGAGCTTAAGGATCAATTGGCTTAATTATTTAGGAACACCGCTTTATTATGCAACATATATATATATATATATATATATTATGATAGATTAAGAAAAGGAAATTGCTTAATAATATATTTATATATATATACATATTGTAGGGCTACTTATGTACGCAAGTAAAATAATTTTTGTAAATTTATTAATTTATTCCTTTAACTAGCTTAGTTTTGTTGTTTATTATTACTTGAAATAATCCTTAATTCGTTTGTTATCAGTTTTAT
This sequence comes from Lumnitzera littorea, assembly GCA_024138015.1. NCBI lineage: Eukaryota > Viridiplantae > Streptophyta > Magnoliopsida > Myrtales > Combretaceae > Lumnitzera > Lumnitzera littorea. The sequence goes on along the minus strand of JAMXBB010000005.1, from coordinate 54,986,038 downwards.
ATGATTTCACAAAGTTATTGATAATTTTATTGATTTATGGCTTTTCAAGCATTAAGATAATTTTATAAAGTTTTAAAAATTTTTATGATTTGATATTTACGGTTTCTATTAAGTTTAGGTTTACATTTTTTTTTTAAAGTATATGTATGTAGGGATTGGGATTTTCTTGCATGATAAGGGTTTCCAAATTGTATCATTAGGTCTTTCAAGTTCATTTTAAGTTCCAAGTTCAAAATTTTAGTCGGTTTTCATTTTATGTGGTTTTGTCGACTTAGGGAAATGTCTACGACACTCGAGTCCGACACTATGTTTAGAAGGTTAAATTTATAGAGTCTACACTAATCCTTATATATCCTTATTGCAAAGTTATAAAGACAAAAAATAGTAGCAGGATCAAACTGTGATTTTCTAAGGAACCAAAGCTACCCTTACTAATTCTGTCCTTACATACTTTAATTTACTCTATTTTGAAGAGATTCTCAAGAAGCATCAACAAGTGAATTGATTCATTTGCCCTTTTCATTCAAGATTAAATGAACTCCCAAAAGTAATTGACAAGTAGATATACTACTTAGTAAGTTTAGAAACACAACCATTTGACCTTGCACTAAAGACTACAATTCACCTCTATCCTCTAAATTTATTCATCAAATAGCAAGTAAGTTTGCTTCACTTAGATTTTATCTTACAATTTTGATTAAGTATACTAAATCTACCAAAGGTGAGTAAGACACAAGATTAACTCACAAAATTGATTACTATTTTGTCAAATCCACAATCTTATTAAATCAATTCATAACTTGAAACAAACAGGCTTAAGTGTGAGACTTTTGATAAGTAGGGTTAAACCTTCTCTACACTTGGAAAAAGACATTGTCCTCAATGTTTGAGGAAAACAAATATAGAATAGGCATATAAAAAGAAAAACAAAAATCAAAATGAAAGATAATAACAATGAGAACAAGACTTTCTTGTTTGAAGTTTGATCAATACGTTGGGTCTTAAACCATTAGACAGTACATCCTCCAACACCTCGAAAAATTGAACAATAAAAGAGACTTGACCATTAAGACAAAACAAAAACAAAACATAACAAACACATGATATGAGTCTCCATTAAAAATACATCATTGAGGTTAAGCTCTCAACTAGTCAATATGCCTAAAAATAAACAAAATAAAACAAAAGAAAGAAAACAAGTCAATTATCCTCAGCTTCCATCTCTTCATCTGAGCCATCATCATCCTCTCTAGATGACTCTTCTTCACTCTCATTCCCGACCTCTTATCGTATTGCTTATTGTTGGATTCTTTGGGTTTCATCCTCACCATCACTGTCTTCTTCATTAGACTCTTCCTCCTCATCACAAAACTCTTCTTCTTCCAACTCATCACCTTCTTCTTCTTCTCATTGAGCACATATTGGTGGGAGGACCGGAGGTTGACTAGTACTCGCATTCTCCTAGGTTTGACGACAAGAAAAACAAGAGGGAATGGCCATGTCCACTACTATGGCAATGTTTTTCAAGAATTCAACAATCCCTTTTTGAGTTTCTTTAATCTTAGCTACTTTAGTTTCCAATCGCTTCAAATTGTCGACCGAGAAACTTTATATGGCTGGTACGAAATCTAAAGCACTACGGTCCTCAATATCCAAGTTGAGGTTAGAGACTCTCACAATACCCTATTGATTGAAAGGGGTACTTGGAAGCAGTTCTAGTCTAGCGCAAGAGTCTCTTAGCCTATCACTAGTAGGCCATAACCTCTAATTCCTGAGAATTCTCACTATCAATTCTCCTACAAAAATACCCTTACTCTTATCAAATCTTTGCTGGTGAATTCCAAATGCAGTAAGGATTCCTACATTCACCAGATATCCCTTAAATATACTATACAAGGATAGTAAGTCATGCTTCCCCACTACCCTAAGACTCTTATGCTTCCCATAGATTGTCCTTACAAGGATATAGTGGAAGATCCAAGCACTAGTACCCCAAGGATGACTCATTGGAGATTTCTCTCCATAATTCATTCATAGAAGTACCCTAAGGATCTTCAAACTCATCATCCCCCAGCTTTGCTCGAGTATATAATCCCATAGCACATACAAAGTCATCATATTGAAGGTGTGAGTTCTTCCAAAGGCAAGGAACTACACCTCATTTTCCATTTTTGAGCCTATGTACTCATATTTGATTTTGAATGATGAGAGGAAGGCCAATGTTGTTTGCTTGTAAGTTTTCTCTTGAATTGTACCTATCTATGACAACCATTACAGAGTTTTTGCTTTGGGCAATTCGGGGTAATCTGAGAACAAAATCCATACTCAAGTCAGCCCATGGTTTGGCCAGATTAGGTAAAGGCACTACCTTCCCTTGTTCAGTTTGGCTTTTCGCCTTTTTACATGTGGCTCATCTCTTAATCACGCAATGTACATTAAATTTCCTTTTAAGCTAGGAGAACTTGCCATTCGATAGTTCATACGTCCTTCATTCTCTAAAGTGATTGGAGAGTCCTCTACTGTGGGCTTCTCTTAGTAGCAGCTCTCTAACTAAATAGGTTGATACATATAATTTGCCAACTTAGAATAGATAACCATCTTCCATATGGTATTCATCCACTATTCGCCCCTCTTCATAATGTCTATATATTGGACTAAAGTGAGAATCATGTTGATTTTATTCTTTAATGCTTGTAAACCTTAACAATTTAGTCTACAACTCAATGAGAAGAACATGTCTTCTTGATAGAGCATTAGCAATGACATTCTTCTTGCCTTACATGTATTTGATGACAAAATTAAATCCTTCTAGAAATTCAATCCATCAAGCTTGGTGTTTTAAAAAGTTTGATTGGCTCTGTAAATATCTTAAAGACTCATAATTTGTATAGATGATAATTTCCTTTAGTAAAAGATAACGTTGCCATATGCGAAGAGCTTGAATTAATGCCAAGAGTTCTTTGTCATATATAGAATAGTTCAATTGTACTCCTCTAAGCTTTCCACTATGATAAGAAATAGGTTAGCCTTCTTACATCAGTACAGCTCCAATGCCAACACTTGATACATCTCATTTAAGCTCAAACACTTTATCAAAGTTTGGTAAAGCTAAGACTAAGGTAGAGTTCAATCTCACTTTCACCTTAGCATAAGTCCTTTCTTCTTTCTCTTCACACTTGAACTTTATGTTCTTCTTTGTTAGCTCAGTTAGAGGTGCTATTATTGTATTGAATCCTTAAATGAAGCATTAGCAGAAGGATGCCAATCCATGGAAACTCCTTACCTCCGTATATGAAGTAGGTGTTGACTACCCAACAATGGCTCGAACTTTCTCTTCATCAACTCTTAATCCTCCTCTACTAACCACATAACCTAAGAAGATCACCTCTTCTTGATAGAAATGGCACTTCTTCACATTTCCGAACAATCTCTCTACTCTAAGGACATCAAAAATAGCTTGGAGATTATCATGACTTACCAAGTCAGCATTGCAGACAACGATGTCATTGAAATATACTACGATGCATCTTCCAATTATAACTCTTAGGACATGGTTCATCAACAGCATAAAAGTGCTTAGGGCATTTGATAACCAAAGGGGCATTGCTATCCATTTGTACAGGCCATCAAAAACATTTATGAACAATCTCTTTGTTCAAAGGACATTAAAAACAGCTTAGAGATTATCAATATGACTTGCCAGGTTACCACTATAGACAAGGATGTCGTTGAAGTAAACTATGATACATCTTCCAATTAGAACTCTTAGGACATGGTTCATCAACCTCATAAAAGTGCTTAGGGCATTTGATAACCCAAAGGGCATGGCCATCCATTTGTACAGGCCATGTTGGGTCTTAAAAGTAGTTTTCCATTCATCCCCTTATCTCATTTGAATTTGGTGGTATCTTGACTTCAAGTCAATCTTGCTGAATACCTAGGAACCACTTAATTCATCTAACATATCATCTAGCCTTGGAATGGGGTATCTATACTTGATCGTGATCTTGTTGAAAATTTTTCTATCCACACATATAGGCTATGTACCATCCTTCTTTAGTACAAGCAACGTAAGCACAACATAAGGGCTAAGACTTTCTCTTACATATGCCTTCTTTGATAGCTCATTGACTTGTCTTTGGAGTTCCATAACTTACTTGAGATTCATTGTATAAGCTAGTTTGTTTGGCAAGTTAGTGTTAGGTATCAAGTCTATACAATGCTCTATGCCTTAGAAAGGGGGTAACCTTCTATCAGTTGTTCCAAAAATAAGTCCACATACTCATCTAATAACTCCACAATCTCTAAAGTTAGTTCAACTTGCTCATTTAGCTCTAATAGTCATTTGACCAATAGAAAGGTCGGCGTATAAGCTTTAATAGCTTATTGGAGCTTGACTTGACTTATTAACAAAGCCTTCTTTGATCATCAAGCCAATTTAGCTTATAATTTACTTACTTAACTCGAGGTGATCGGGTTCAATGTAATCTTCCTCCCATCCTTTTCAAATACATATGTGTTCTTAAAATTGTCATGAATAACCCTTTGATTAAAAAGCCAAGGCCTACTTAGCAACACATGAGACGTACACATAGGAAACATGTCATAAAGAACTTCATTAGAATAATTTCCCATAGAGATCGGTAATAATACTTGCCAAGTGATATGTAGCGCTCCCTTCTCATTTAACGAATGTTATTTATATCGATTTAGATGTGAGATAGTCAGCAACTTAAGTTTCTTAACTAAGTCGGTAGACACTACATTAGTACAGCTTCCACTATCCACTATAAGTGCAGCTTCCACTATCCACTATGAGTGCACAAACTTGCTCATTTACTTAGCGTGTGATGTAGAATAGGTTCTCTCTCTACTTATCTTCAGTAGAGGGTTCAATCCTCATCATACATCGGAAAACTAAGGTTAGTTTGTCCAGATCCTTTGTAAATTCATCTTCAATAAGCTCTTACTCATGGGTGGTATCCTTCTCAAGAACAATCTCTTCCTTAGGCTTCTCATTAGTACTATCTACTTCAGTCTTCATGACATCTCACTTGATGAACATAGTTCTTCTGTTTGGACATTAAGCAGCCATGTGTTTGAACCCTTAACACTTAAAACATATGATTTGGCTTGTCTTCCTTCTAGATTCTTCTCTTTTCTCATAAGTTCTCGGTAACATTTCACCATCAATTGACTTGCTCTTCTATTCTGCTTTGACATCTATCCTTCTGTTCTACTTGCTACTTTGCTAAGCTTAATAACTTCCTTAAGCGAGTCAACTTGACAGACCAAGTCAGCTCATTGGAGGTCAGTTCGACCCATTCCTCCTCTATCTTTCCACTTATTGGGCTGGTCTTATAGCCCTGTCTAATGTAGTAAACTATTGCAGTTCCATGATATTTTAGAAATCACTTCTTAATCCAATAAGAAATCTAGATACTATCCATGCTAATGGTTTATCCACTTCAAATTGAATCATAAGCATTTGGAACTCCTGAATATATTTATTAACAGTTCAACTTCCTTGTCTTAACTCTAGAAGCTGAGCAAAAGTATCTTGCAGGTATGTATCTGGCACAAATCTATTCCTAAGTATCCTCTTCATCTTAGGCTAAGTGTTTACTTCCCTATATCCTTCTCATCTCCTTATAATTTGGAAGTTCTTCTACCACATTGTAGTATAACCTAAGAACTCTACAGTAACAATCCTTACTTTCTTGCAGTCTTCTTATTGGTAGTAATAAAAAACATGCTCAACCTTTTCTTCCCAATCCAAATCGTTATCTACAATCCTGGAACCATTGAAGCCCAGAATCTAAAGCTTTACATGGTTAGTAGCTCAAGGTGTTTGAGCTTGCACTTCTTCCTCAATATATTCTTCTTTTCCTTCTTCGTCCATATCACCTAAGTCAATTCATCTCTACATACATTCTTGTACTCCTCTACCTCAATCTTGTTAAGTTGAGATCTGTCTTCTTATAAGTTAAGCAACTTAAGGAGTATTTTGCATGACTTCGCCAAGTCGAAAGGCCAATGCATGAATAACACTAGTTAGATTGGCTATAAGGTTAGCTATCTCATTGATTCGCTCATCTATACTTCTAGGGGTACTCTATAGGTTACCGTCCATGGTGGACAACACCACTATTGTCATCTCTAATACCAATGTTGACACTTAGATTCATCATACTCTCGTTGAAGCTTAGTAACAAACTCAGAATCCTTGAAACAAAAGGTACTATCCTCTTAAGCTAAACAACTCACATGTACATTCCTTCATGCTAACTTTCAACACGATAACTACTCTAAAGAACAATACACCTAGTTAAAACTTGCTCTATTTTTGTATGCTCAAAATAGGGCAAAATAGAGTATATGACATAGTAGACTACTATGCATTTTTACTTACTCAAGCACTTATAGCTAACCTTTACAAAACTACAACATACTACCACAACAAATACTACTCACAAGAGAGCTCAAATAGAGCTTACCCAAAATGAAACTTCGCTCTTATACTATGATGATACAAATCGCTCCAAGGACTGACAAAGCCGGTTGCATCTCCAAGGACTATCATGGACTCATGATTTAACTCGATATGACACATGAGTTGATCCAATGAGGGTACACACTGCTTAGCCTTACTTAAGGGTTAGGATAAGAGTGAATCAAGCGAAGAAGAATGCTCATGAAGGAGACAACACAGTATAACCAATATCTCAAGTGTGTTGTTATGGCTACATTTACAATGGGCATTTATACCCGAATTATTAGAGCAACAACTATAAATGGAAATGACTAAAAGGGTAAAGTCCTAAATAAGTAATGTACAGAGAATAGGAAAGGGTGTAAAGAGAAAATCAAGAAAAGCACCCTCCTTGTACAGAGGTTTCTATCAAATAATTGCTTAGATACGTGGCCATCGGTTGGTGGGTGAATTCCTAGTTGAAATAGACAAACTGTATGGTTTTGCTGGTGATTTCCAAGCAAAAGTGTCAAACAGGACTAGGATTCTTCTAAGGTGAGTTTAGGTTGGCTAAATCACTGATCGAGTAGGTCAAGCAATTGTCTGAGCATGTCTCAAGTGGGTAGTTAGAGACTATTAATAAGTATGAGAGGGTTTAGCTTAGACAAGACAGTAGTTTGGTGGATTGAAGCAGCTTAAACTCATCAAGCACAATTTGGCATAGAAGAACTCATTTGGTCATAATCTTAAGCCCTTAAGCTTGGGCTTAGGTTAGATTGATTCCTATCACTATATATACAAATCTAGTTACTAAAAAAATAAAGTCAATTAGAAAAGAAAACAAACATTCCCTCCTCAATTGTTGCTTATATTTGAGACTTAGCTCTACATTTAAGGGTGCTTGCTACTTTTTTCCATTAGTTTTAATCACCCAACACCATTTGGTATCAAAGCCATCCATCAGTAGATGGTCGAAACCCATGCTTCTAATAAAATGGAAGATACGATTAAATCAATGATGAAAGAACAAGACGAGATATATAATAAATTATTCAATACCTTTACCGAGTTGCTACACCAACAATGAGAGACTTTCCAAGCTTTAATGATAGACCTGCGACAAGAAGTATAGGGAATGCTTAGAGTAGCTATTAGTGGTAAAGCTAAAGTAATAGACACTAACATAGAATTTGCAAATACATTCATTCTATCTATATCCTTGCTACAGTCTAACACTACCTATTAGGTACCCATACGGTCAACTAAGCTAAACTTTCCTATGTTTAATGGGGATTATTTGAAGAATTATTAATTAAAACAGTTAGATGCTACACTTGAGGCATTGAGTGTTAGATTAGTATCCATGCATTTTGAAGATAAAGCATTACATTGGTATCATTCATTATTACAAAATAGAACAATGTCAACTCTACTGTCTTAGGAAGAATTGGTTGTTGAAATGCAAGTTAGATTTGGTTATAAGGTGTGTGAAGACCTCATAATTGATATTGAGGAATTATATCAAAAGGGAACCTTGCAAGAATATGTAAAAGAATTCGAGTATTTATCAACATTAGTCCATTTACTAGAGCATCATCTTATCAGCTGCTTTCTCATTAGATTGAAAATTGAAATACAATACGCTATAAGCCCTAGTACAAGCCATATTCCTTGCAAAAATACAAGAAGCCACACTGTTCTTACTTGCCCTTGCCTATATACCATATCCTTATCCTTATAATCCACCTACCACTCATAGACCTTATATACAGACTAGAACCATTAGTTTTGCTAACCCATTATTATACCTGAAAACCACCATCAATACTCTACATCGCTAGTTCTTAAGACTTAACCTAGTAAGCCAAACAATCTTAATCATACTCCTAATAGGATGATAGATATGGAACTTGAAGAAAAATGAAGGAAGCAATGATGCTTTGTTGTAACAAGCCATTTAGGCCTAGACACCATTGTAAAAATGAGGGATTAAGGATGATCATTAAGATTACATGGAAGATCTTGAGGCCATTAACATGAAGTTAGTAGTCAAACTGCTATTGAGGAAGAACTATCAAAGTTAACACTACATTCCTTAAGCCAACAACATGATGTTTGGATGATGAGATTGCAAGGTTAACATAAGAGATGGAAGCTTATTGTGTTGATTGATAGCAGAAGCTCTTTGAATTTTTTGGATGCTAAAATAACGAAAGGGTTGGGTTGTGATATTGAACTCATTCTTCCATTTAATGTTACATTAACTAATGGAACTTTACTACAAGTTGTTAGCAAGCTTACCCATTTTGGATTGTCAATTCAAGACCACTAATTTTGGGTAGAAGCTTGTTTATTGTCCTTGATAGGGTATAATGTGGTATTATGAATGCCTTGGTCAATTAGGCTTGCAAAAAAAATCTAGAATTTTAAACAACTGACCATGGAATACGTAATGGAAGGCAATTGCAATTATCTACAAGGTAAAGGGGATGTTGTTAAAGTGGTACAAGGTAGTGTGATTGCTAAGCTTATTGATGGGGGTTTGTTTGCTTAAAACATACAATGCCAGTTAGTATACTTAGAGAAGACTAGAGTTGAAACTAATGAAGGGCAACAAGTATCACCTCATTTGGTTGAATTGTTGGAAGAATTTCATGACATATTTGAGGAACCTACTTCCTTACCACCATGAAGGAGTCATGATCACAAGATCTACTTATATGAAAATGCTCCAACGGTCAATTTAAGGCCTTATAGACATTCATTAGCTCAAAAAAATGTGTTAGAGGAGATAATTCAAGAAATGTTGAGATAAGGCACTATATAGCCTTATACAGCCTAGTCATAGTCCTTTCTCTTCACCTGTAGTTTTGGTAAAAGAAAAAAAAAAAAAAAGGACAACTCGTAGAGGATGTACATTGACTATCAAGAGTTGAATATGCTTACTATTAAAGACCAATATGCAATTCCTCTTATTGAAGACTTATTTGATGAGCTACATAGGGCATCCTTCTTTAGCAAATTGGATTTGAGATCCGGATATCATCTAATCTTCATAGACCCAAGTGATATCTACAAAATGGCCTTCAAAACTCATGAAGGGCTCTATGACTTCGCTGTTATGCCTTTTGGTCTAACTAATGCACCTTTCACTTTCCAATGGTTGATGAATGATTTATTTAGGCCTTGTTTGAGGAAATTCATCTTGGTACTCTTCGATGACATATTAATCTACAATGGAAAAATGGATGAACATGTGCAGTACCTATAAGTTGTGTTTGAAATCTTAAGGAAGGAGGTTCTTTACCTCGAGTGAAGCAAGTGTGTTTTTAGAGCTACATATATTGAATACCTTTGCCACATCATTACAAAACATAGTGTTTCCATCGACCAAAAGAAGATTGTTAGCATAATGAGTTGGCCAAGACCAGCCAACATTGAGCAACTTTGTAGGCTTCTTAGATTGGCTAGGTACTCTAGGAGTTTTATTTAAGATTATGGTGCACTCACCAAACCTTTAACCAATTTACTTGAGAAGAATAGCTTTGGTTAGGATCAAGAAGTGGAGTAAGCCTTTGAGAAAGTCAAGTGGGCACATCGATCTCAAACTCCCAGATTACAATAAACCTTTTCTTATTGAGATGGACGCGAGTGAGGATAGGACAGGGGCTATTTTGATGTAAGAGTCACATTCTTTTGCCTTTTTAAGTAAGGCTCTTTAGCCTAAACAAAGAAGACTTTCCATTTATGAGAAAGAAATGTTGGCACTTGTACAAGCTGTTGATAAGTAGCACCATTACCTAATTAGAAGGTAAATTATAATCAAGACGGAACACTAAAGTCTAAAGTATTTATTAGTGTAGTAGGTAGTCACATCATGTCAGCAAAAGTAGCTTATAAAATTTTTAGGTCTTAATTATGAGATCTAATTCAAGAGTGGAAGTAGTAACAAAGTTGCTAATGCTTTGTCAAGGGTAGCTACTAATGAACTTAAAGCACTCACTTGCACAGCCACCACATCACTTAATTTGTTACAAGTGATATAGAGGAGCTTGATGTGCAATAACACTTACTAGCTATTGATTGAGAAGTTGCAAAGAGGTGAGTTGGTTAAACATTACACTTGAAATGATGGAATGCTAAGGTGCAAAGGACGCTTAGTGGTTAGTCTTAATGTACATCTTAAAAGAAGGTTACTATCAATATTTCATGATGGAGTGTTAAGCGGTACTTGGGCTCATAAGCCACTTTTAAGAGACTCCATGCAGTATATTACCAGCCAAGAATGGAGAATTATGTACAACAATACGTTAGAGATTGTGATACTTGTCAACAACATAAGTTTGAAAATGTAGCCATGCTTGGATTTCTACAGCACCTGCTAATTCTAGATGAGTATTGACCCGACATTTCAATGGACTTCATTGAAGGGTTTCCTAAGTCCTTTGGCAAGGAAGTGATTCAGTGGTTGTTAATCGACTTAGCTAGTATGGTCATTTCATGAGCTTAGTTCATCCTTATACAACTATGTAGGTGGCTAAGACTTATTTGGAAAATGAGTTCAAGCTCTATGGATTACCCAACACAATTGTAAGTGACTAAGAGCCTATTTTCATTAGTACCTTTTGGAGTGAATTTTTTAAGCTACAAGGTGTGGATTTACAATTATCTACAGCTTACAATCCCTAAATCAATAGCCAAACTAAGGCTGTTAACAAATGTCTAGAGACGTATTTGAGATGTGTTACTAGGGAAAAACCTAAAAGGTGAAGCGAATACTTAACTTTAGCAAAGTGGTGGTATAATATGACTATCACTCACGAGCTAACATTACTCCCTTTGAAATCTTATATAGTTATCCTCCTCTACTACATTTGCCCTATATACCTAGAGATTCCATAAATGAAGCTATGAATAGGGTTTTATGTAACAGGGAAGAAGCTCTATAAATATTGAAGTTCTACTTATAAAGTGCATAAGAGAGAATGCAACAAATCGCTAATAGATTTAGAAGTGAAAGGGTTTTCCAAGTAGGTAATCTTGTGCTAGTCAAGCTATAACCATATAAGCAACATAGTTTGCACAACTATATGGTACATAAACTATAACCTAAGTACTTCGATCCTTACAAGATACTTGATAAGATAGGAGAAGTGGCATATAAATTAGACTTACCTTTGGATTCAAATATACATGCTATGTTCCATGTCTTTCAGCTTAAAAGCTTCATTACAGGAAAACACAGACCTTCCGCCACTCTTCCTCTTATACTAGATGTCGATCCCTTAAAGCCTGAAGTGATTATTGGTCGGAAACTGGTTAAGCATAGTTTGCCTGTAGACATGGCACAATCGGTTTGAATTTGAAGCTACATGGGAGTTCTTTTCTAATCTTTCTCTTTGGTTTATCGATTTACCCTTAGGGACAAGGGTTCTTAAAGGGAAGGGTACTATTGTAGGGGAAGGAAGTGACATAAGGTTTGTGCTAAGGGAAGAAAAAGAATATGTGGATAGACAAGATTTGAAGGAAGGGTTAGAACATGTTTGCGGTGAAGATAGGTTACTATGTGATACTTTAGAAGTATCTAGAGGAGAAGTAAGCTAGGCTAAGGGCCCAACTCAATAATAAACATAACACAGCATTATAATGGCCCTATGTAGGCCTTATAATTAGTAGCTGCATAATATAAATATATAACATCCATTGCATTGCATATTAATATTATGCCACATGCATAGTAGTTATAAGCACATTGCTAAAGTACATGTGTCATCATGTAGTATCATCCCACATGCCAATATATTTTGGGGGAATATTTTGTAATGGAATTTCAAGTCACTATATATATAAATATAGTGACTACGAAAAAAATCAATGAGAAAAGAAAACAAACATTACCTCCTTAATTGTTGCTTGTATTTGAGACTTGACTCTACATTCAAGGCTGTTTACTACTTTTTTTCGATTAGTTTTGATTACCTACACCAGTAGTCAAGATAAATCTCTATATTATAAGAGTATTGTGCTAAGTGGAATAGGCTTATGATCTCCCAATCGCCTCTCATCTTTTGTCACCAATCCAGTTTCTTGAGTAGGTCTTGTTAAGTTAGCTCTTTGCAAATATGATTTTAGCTTTCTTCATTTGCTCTTAGCTTGAAATCTATGTTGAGTATGGCTCACATTTCATCTCATTGATTATAAGTTTCATAATCCATCTTTAGAGCTATCTAATGTCTATTGACTTAAACTCTAAGTGAGCATAGGTCTATTATATTACCTCCTTGTTAACTCTATTACTATTTGAACTTTTATTTTTTCGACCCAATATCACTATTTAAATTTTGAGGTTAAGTAATTAATGTTCCGTGGTTAATGCAATAACGACTTATTTGAAAGACTATAGTTGTAATTGAATTGGGATTAAGACAAGGAAAGTGCCTCTTGTCTTGAAATAATACATTAGTGACATATATACAATTAATGGTGATCAATTTAGAACCCATATATTAAAAAGTTTACAAGTTATCATTTGAAACTCATGAGTTTTCGTTTTGGTTTTCATAAATCAATGTTATAAACACACACACACACACACACACATACACATACACATACTGTTGAGCATAGTTTTTCACCCTCTCAGCTTGTGTGTATGTGTTTGGCTTAGTGAGAGAGAAAGAGAGAGAGAAATCTGTGTATTGGTGTTTTTTTTTTAATTGGTGAGAGAGAGATCATAGACCCCATGTATGTGTGTCTGTTGTTTTTTTTCTTTGGTTGAAGTTAGCAAGAGAGTTAGGAGAGAGAGAGAGAGTCCTTACCTTGCTGTGTTGTGTTTTTTTTTTTTTGGTTTATGTGAAAGAGAGAAACTTAGTTGAGAGAGAGAGATGGTGATGCTGTTTTTATTCCCCCTTTGCTACTGTATACGTGTTTTTTTTTTGTTTTAAAGATCCTGCCCTCCTTTCCTAATTTGTGTGTTTTAAAAATGCCATGTGTCAATTTCAATCATGTGGTACAGTAATGGCTTGACATGTGGCTACGCATGGGGTTTGAAAAGAAAAGGATAAAAAGGCATTTCTATGCCTCTAGTAAGTCTCGAACCCTCGATCTTTAGCTAAACTCAATTGCAATGTCCATGTACTTATTTATTAGGTCGTTAGCCTATGCCTTATCCATATGTGCAATTAAATTACACATATGGACTAGGTCAGCTAGGGCTATATTCAATCTAAGCCCAGGTCCAACAATCTTTTTATTTAGATTTATTTAAATTAAAAATCTATTCTATTTAAACTACTTTAAAAAATTATTATTTTCTAAATTTCCTATTTTTTTTCTATTTTTTGTGACTTTTAAGAAATTTTTATATATTTTTCCATTTTTTGTATTTCTCATTTTGGGGTTTTCTTATTTTACTATTTTTTTTTTGTATATTTTCCTAAATCTCTTTTCTTTTTTAGGTTTTCTTATTTTTCTATTTTTTGTATTTTTCTAAATCTCTTATTTTTTAGGGTTTTCCTTAATTTTCTATTTTCTAAATCTCTTATCCCCTCCCTTTGTTTATTTTTCAAAATAAGTTATAAGGTCTTAAATTAGGAAAAATAGAAAAAGTAGAAAGGATATTATCCTAAGAAACGCTACTGCTAGCTAGCTATCTTAGGTCTAGTCTACTAGAGATTTGATGAAGAAAGGGTGGTGCTTTAAGAGCTGGACAAAAAATGAAGAGAAGAATTGAAGTTTGGTCATGCTTTTATGAGTTGACAAACTGAGATGAAATGAGCAAAGCGTTCCTTGAGCTGGCTAAAGCCATAAAAACTGAGAAAACTTGGTCGTGCATTAATGAGTTAACTAACTAAGGTAGGCAAAGCACTCTTAGGGTTAGCTAAGTCTGTAAAAGAATGAGAGAACTTAGTCATGCCTCGATGAGTTGACTAACCAAGGTAGGTGAAGCACTCCTAGAGCTAGTTAAGGCCTTAAATTGAATGAAATAGGTAAGTGCTCCTAGAGCTGGTTAAGGCCCTAAATTGAATGGAATGAGTAAGTGCTCCTAGAACTGGCTAAGACCCTTAAAAGAATGAGAGAACTTTGTTGTACCCCAATAAGCTGGCTAACTAAGGCAGGTGAAACATTCCTTGAGCTGGTTGAAGCCTTAAACTGAATGAAAAAACTTGGCCATACCTTAATGAGCTGATAAACCAAGGTGGGCTAAGCGTTCCTTGAGTTAGTTAAGGCCCTAAACTGAAATGAGAAAACTTAGTTGGGTTGTGCCAAGGTGGGCAAAATGCTCTTAAAACTGGTTAAGACCTTAAATTGAATTAGAAAACTTGGTTATACCCTAATGAGCTAACTAACCAAGGTGGGTAAAGTACTCCTAGAGTTGGCTAAGACCCTAAACTGAAAGAGAAAACTTAGTCGTGCCCTAATGAGCTAATTAATAAAGGTAGGTGAAGTGCTCTTAGAGGTGGCTAAGACCCTAAAATGATAGAGGAAACTTGGTTGTGCCTTAATGAGTCAACAAACCAAGGTGAGCGAAGTACTCCTAGAGTTGGCTAAGACCCTAAACTAAATGAGAAATCTTAGTCATGTCCTAATGAGCTAACTAACCAAGGTGGGTGAAGCACTCTTAGAGCTAGTTAAGACCCTAAATTGAAATGAGAAAACTTGGTTGTGCCCTAATAAGCTGACTAACTAAGGCAGGTGAAGTGCTCTTAAAGTTGGCTAAGACCCTAAGCTAAATGAGAAAAACTTAGTCGTGCCCCAATTAGTTGACTAACCAAGGTAGGTAAAGTATTCTTAAAGCTAGCTAAGACTTTAAAAGAATGAGAGAACTTAGTCGTGCCTTAATGAGTTGACTAACTAAGGTAAGTGAAGCGCTCTTAGAGTTGGTTAAGGCCTTAAATTAAATGAAATGGGTAAGCACTCCTAGAGCTAACTAAGACCTTAAAAGAATGAGAGAACTTGGTCTTGCCCTAGTGAGTTGACTAACCAAGGTGGGCAAAGCATTCCTTGAGCTAGCTAACGCCCTAAACTGAATGAAGAAAACTTAGCTGTGCCCCAATGAACTGATTAACCAAGGCAGGCAAAGCATTCCTTGAATTGGCTAAGGCCTTAAACTGAAATGAGAAAATTTAGTCGTGCCCCAATGAGCTGACTAACCAAGGTGGGCAAAGTGTTCCTAGAGTTGGCTAAGACCCTAAACTGAAACTTGGTAGTGCCTTACTAAGTTAACTAACCTAGGCGGATGAAGTGCTCCTAGAGTTAGCTAAGATCCTAAACTAAATGAGAAAAACTTGGTCGTATTGCAATGAGCTGGCTAACTAAGGTGAACAAAGTACTCCTAGAGTTGGCTAAGACCTTAAGCTGAAACTTAGTAGTGCCCCACTAAGCTAAATAATTAACCTAGGCAGGAGCGCCTCTCAAGGACTAGTAACCCTAAAATTGGACCGATCTGGAAAACCTAGTAGTGCTCCTTTTAACTAACTAACCTAAGTGGAAGTATCTCTCGGGGACTAGCAACCCTAAAATTAGATCGATCTGGAAAACCTAGTAGTACTCCTTTGAGCTGACTAACCTAGATGGGAACATCTCTTGGGGACTAGCAACCCTAAAATTAAATCAATCTGGAAAACCTAGTAGTGCTCCTTTGAGCTAACTAACCTAGGTGAGACAATCACTTAGGGACTAACAACCCTAAAATTGGATCGATGAGCTAACTAACCTATGTGAGAGCATCTCTTAGGGACTAGCAACCCTAAAATTAGATCGATTTGGAAAACTTGGTAGTACTCCTTTAAGCTGACTAACCTAAGCAGGAGTCTTTCTTGGGGACTAACAACCTTAAAATTGGATCGATTTGGAAAACTTGGTAGTACTCATTTGAGCTGATTAACTTAGGTGAGAGCGTCTCTTTGAGATTAGCAACCCTAAAATTGGATCGATTTGGAAAACTTGGTAGTGCTCATTTGAGCTGACTAACTTAGGCGGGAGCATCTCTCTGAATTTAGCAACCCTAAAGTTGGATTGATCTGGAAAACTTGTTATTGCTCTTTAAGTTGACTAACTTAGGTAGGAGCGTCTCTTAAGGACTAGCAACTCTAAAATTGGATCGATTTGGAAAACCTAGTAGCGCTCCTTTAAGTTTACTAACCTAGGTGGGAGCATCTCTCAAGGATTAGCAACCTTAAAATTGGATTGATTTGGAAAACCTAGTAGCACTCCTTTGAGTTGACTAACCTAGGTAGGAGCGTTTCTCAGGGACTAACAACCCTAAAATTGGATCGATTTGAAAAACTTGGTAATGCTCCTTTAAGATGACTAACCTAGGCAAGAGCATCTCTTGGGGACTTACAACCCTAAAATTAGATCGATTTGGAAAACTTGGTAGTGCTCCTTGAGCTGACTAACCTAGGTAAAACAAGTAAAGCACTCCTAGAACTTGTTAAAACCCTTAATTGAAACCTGGTGAAGAGAAGCGCCCTATGGGCTCGTTACGAGATTTGATGGAGAGAAGTGCCCTGTGGGCTCACTTGAGAAAAAATTGCAAAAGAAACACTCTATGGGTTTGCTAAGGGAAAGTAAGTGCCGTATGGGCTCGCTAAAAGAATAGAAGTGCCCTTTGGGTACGCTAAAAGAAAGATGTGCCTTACTTGAGTAGATTTGATGAGAGAAAGCACCCAACAGGCTTGTTAAGAGAAAGTTGATGAGGAGATGTACCCTATAGGCTTGAAATGACAACTTAGTGAAGAGAAGCGACTTATGGGATTGCTATGTGGAATTTGTAAGGTGAGCACCCTATGTGTTTGCTAAAAGATCCTAAAGGAAGATGACGAAAGAGGGGTTAAAAGCTGGCTAGTAGCTTAAAAAGATGAGATGTTGCCTTAAAGGCTAGTGGGACCCTTAAAAAGAATAAATGAGTATGTTAGCGCTCTAAGAGTTGGCTAATACCCTAGAAAGGTAAGACAACACCCTAAAGACTAGTTGGAACACTAAAGAAAAAAGAGAGAGGGAATAGTGCTCTAAGAGTTGGCTAGAACCTTAAAAAGATGGGATAGCACCCTAAAGGCTAGCTGGAACCCTTAAAAGAAATAAAACAAGGATCAGTGCTCTTAAGAGCTGGCTAAAACCCTAGAAAGACAGGACAACGCCCTAAAGGCTGGTTGGAATGCTAAAAAGAAATAAAAGAGGGATCAATGCCCTTAAGAGCTAGCCAAAACCCTAAAAAGATAGGATAGTACCTTAGAGGCTAACTAGAACCTTAAAACGAGATAAAAGAGGGATCAGCGTACTAAGAGCTAGCTAGAAACCTAAAAAGATGGGATAATGCCTTAGAGATAGGTTAGAAAGCTAAAAAGAAATAAAAGAGGGATTAGCGCTCTAAGAGCTAGCTAGAACCCTAGAAAGACAGGACAACACCTTAGAGGCTAGTTGGAACCCGAAAAGAAATAAAAGAGGGATCAATGTTCTAAAAGTTAGCTAGAACCTTAAAAAGATGGGACAATGCCCTAAAGACTAGTTGGAACACTAAAAAGAAATAAAAGAGGGATCAGCATTCTTAAGAGTTGGCGTAAACCCTAGAAAGACGAGACAATGCCCTAAAGGCTGGCTAGAACGCTAAAAAGAAATAAATGAGGGGTCAGCACTCGAAGAGTTAGCTAGATACTTAAGAAGAATTTTAATGAAGTATTGAAGAAGTAAGGTAAAGAAACAACTAGTTTTAAAAGACTTCTTAACTTGGAAAAGCATTTACAAGAAGATTGCTAAAAAACCATTTATGAAAAAATGCATTAGGGATAAGCTCATTGATTTGAAAAAGAGTTAAAGGATACTAAAAACTACAATTGGGCAAGAATGACTTAAGGAAAAGGTAACCCACAATTAGTTTAGTCAAACAGGTCTTTGTTAAGGAAAAGGTAACCTACAATTAGTTTAGTCAAACAGGTCTTCCTTACTAGCTCTTGGTCTAGATTTCATACTTGACTTCAGTTTCAAAAATTACAGTCCATTTTGTAAGTGATACACCTTGATTAATCCGTTAGGTCTTTTTCGATTCAACATTATGAATTTAGGCTTTTGATCCAATGGTTTCAAAGAGGACTACTGAGGAGGTTTATTTTGAAAGAAATTTTTTTATTTATGTCGAGTATACAAGTCAAGAACCTTAGGGAAAAATTAGAAGCATGCTTGCCCCAATTTCAAAAATAATTTTTATTAAAGATAAATTATCTTTTAAAATTGGAAGAGCTTTTACTTATGTATGGGTAGTACTATGGGTAAGGAAGCCTTGTAGGATTTAGTATAGGTAAGAGAGGCTTTAGAGTATTAGAGTAGATATGGAGATTTGGGTTTCTAAGCTTTAGAGTGTGATTTAAGACCTTGTATTTCTTGGGGCTTTTTTTTGGGCTTGAGTTCCTTGCCTTTTGATTTAGTTTACTGCCCCTATTAGGATATGACATATCTCTTGGGGCTTTTGTCTTACACTTGAGCCCAATTCTTCAGCCTCTTTTGTTTTTCCACCTTCTCTTTACTTTGCCCCACTATCTCTGGCTATTCTTTTCCTTCCTTTTGACTCTAAGAGTGATTATTGTTGAGTTCTTTTTCTTTTTATGTGATTCAGGGCCCTAAATCCATAGATTTCTAATTGGATGGCTTGAGGTGTTTGATAAGGAAATTGACTCTTCTTCATTTCAAAGAAAAATAATTTATCAAAAATAAAAAGTTTTTTTTGAATCAATGTTACTAAAACAAGCATAAACCAATCTTACCCTTATCTTTTATTCAATGACCCTAACCTTCGAATTGCCTCATTGTGGGGTGGTTCTTAATAGGGTTTGAATTTAAAAATTCTCCAAATAGGTCCAACGAGGTGAACAATAGATGATTGTGTTTAGGATTTAGAAATGAATGCCTAACTTCACTTTAATCTATGTATCACATTTAAAGTGAACCTCCTTTAAGAAGTGAGTCTAAAGATCCTCACCATTATATCACTCAACTCTTAAAGTGTTTTGAGGGTTAGTGTATAAGATATAGTTTGCCTCTTCTTATCCTAAACATTTCAAAAAGTGAGTTACTAGTTTCCTAAGGAGGAGTCTATTTTTTAATTTTCCCAGGATGATGATTGGTTTTGCCCCCTAGTTTCTCAAATCATGCCCTAATATTTTGACTTTGTGTTTTAGCTTGATTCACAATTGGGCTCAGCTTTCTAAATAGACCAGGTGTTTTGGATTGGCTCGGTTAATTTTATGTGCTAAAGATTGTATTTGGGTTAGTTACCTTGATGGGTCGTGGTTCATGTTCGGTTGGTTGCCTAGCCAATAGGTCTCGTATTTGGATTGAATAAGCTAAGGGGCTCATGTTCGTATTGAATAGGCTTAAGAGCTCGTGCTTGCTTCCTTAATAGATCGAGGGGTCTCATGTAGTTTGGAAGCCAACTTGGTTACTTGAGTAGGCCAAAGGCCTGAACTTATGTTAGTTACTTAAGTCTATAAGGATTTATAGTCATTGGTAACTTTTCTTTTCATTTTTTTATATATTTTTTGTTTTTCAATTTTTTCCTTTCTTCTTTTTCTTTTAGAAAGAGAAAGGTAAAGTTTTATTTTTAGAAAATAATTTACAAATAAGGATGGTGATTTGTTGGGTTTTTATTTACAAGTCTATGGATTTTATTTGCATTTCCCTAAATGAGATCGAATAGTGGTTAGATAAATGTTTATTGAAAGACTATTTGTAAAGATGAGAATGTTAAAGAATGAAGAACAATGAACTAAAGAGAGCTTTATTATTTTGAAAAAAAGATCATAATACAAAAATAAAAACAGAGAACTTAACATTTATTCAGGAATTTGATGTTTATTCTAGGCTCTAAATTGGAAAAAACCCTACATTAACTCTTGTATAGGGGCCTTAAGGTCCTCTGTCATCTCATAAGTATCCTTAATGACCTATGCTAAAAGGGACCTTAAGAGTCGGTTGTGAGCCTCAAAATACTCAAGCTTTTCCTTTAAATGGGTAATTTCATCTCTCAGCATTTGCTCGTGAATCTTAAAGGTTTCTAATGGCCTATTATTCGCCTGATCATTTGTTTGGTTGTTTGCCATCCTAAGTCTACACATTTTATGGACAAGAATCAGTCATCAATGTAACAAATGCAAATAAAATTTGGAAATATGTAGATGTTAGGGTTGCTTGGGTTAATTCATTACTTCTTAAGTTGCAACCCAACTATAATTTTCAAAAACTTGTTTGCAAAAACTCTTCAACAATTAGTAAGGTTGCAATTTCTTAAAGGTAGTATATTAACTCAAGCTTAAAGGGAAGTATATGTAATTAGGGTAGGTTTTAAAAGGTCCTTAAGCTTTATGACCTCACTTGTTTTTTAGAAAACACTTTCATTGGTCACATAAGCTTAGGTAAGGTAACCTAATCAACCCTGAATGATAGCTACACCACCATGCTTGGAACTTACATAATGGCCTCCCTCCTAGGGTCCTAAGATGACCTGATTCTGACCATATTTACCTTGCATCTTAGATGCAACAAATGACCCCCTTCCCCTTAATGCCTCGGTGTATGCTATTTGCAAAATAAATGTGCTAATTAAAACAAATATATACATAAAGTCAATAACAAACAAACAAATAAATAAACAAATAACTAAACAACATGGGTAATTTGAAAAGAAATTTTAATTTCAAAAAATTTTTAAGTAGTTAGCCCTCTTGATAGTCTCTAATAGAGTCACCAAGTTATCGAGTCTAGTTTTTCACCTTCTTGGCTTGCGTGTGTGTGTTTGGCTTGGTGAGAGAGAGAGAGAGAGAAATCTATGAGTGTGTGGGTGTTTTTCGTTTTAATTGGTGAGAGAGAGATCGTGGACCCCATGTATGTATGTTTTTTGTTTTTTTTCTTTGGTTGAAGTCAGTAAGAGAGTTAGTCGAGAGAGAGAAAGTCCTTACCTTGCTATGTTTTGTTTTTTTTTTTTTTTGTTTATTTGAAAGAGACAAACTTAGTTGAGAGAGAGATGGTGATGTTGTTTTTGTTCCCCCCTTGCTATTGCGTACATGGTTTTTTTTTTTTTTTAAGAGGGTCCTTCCCTCCCTTCTTAATCTATATGTTTTAGAAATGAAAACAAAGGGAAGAAAAGGAAAAAAGGAAGAAAAATATAGGGGGAGAGAAAAATTGTTCTCATGGCCAATCACAAAATGTCACGTGTCAATTTTAAACATGTGACTCAATGATGGCTTGACATGTGGCTATGCGTGAGGTTTGAAAAGAAAAGGATAAAAAGGCATTTCAATGCTTCTAGCGAGTCTCGAACCCCCAATCTCTAGCTAAACCCAATTACAATGTCTATATACTTATCTATTAGGTTGTTGGTCCATGCTTTGCTTACATGTGCAATTAGATTGCACATATCAATTAGGTCAACCTAGACTAAATTCAAATGTAAGCCTAAATCCAATTATTCTTTTATTTAGATTTATTTAAATTAAAAATTTATTCTATTTAGACTACTTAAAAAAAAATTTATTATTTTCTAAATTCTTTATTTTTTCTATTTTTGTGACTTTTTAAAATTTTTTATATATTTTTCTAAATTTTTCCATTTTTTGTATTTCTTATTTTAGGTTTTCTTATTTTTCGATTTTTTTGTATTTTTTCCTAAATCTCTTTTTTTTTTTCTTATTTTACTAATTTTTTTTATTTTTTCCTAAATCTCTTATTTTTGCAAGGTTTTCTTTTATTTTCCATTTTTTTTGTATTTTTTCTAATTTATGACCCTATAATTTCTTTTTTTTGGGGGTAGGGTGGAAGGGGGGGAGTGTGCAAAAATGAAGTGTTTATACACACACATACACACACACACATCCAAATTAAAATATACTTTGTTACATGAGTTAAAAGTATGATCACCCATGCATTACCAATTCCTCTTACCAAACCAAATTAAAGGATGTTAATTAACTACATCCCTTTAAGTGAAGTTTAGCATGAATGAAACCCTCCAATTACATGGTATTTTGGGAAAAATTAGCATACAAAATAAAAAAAATATATTATATACTAGCATGGTTATCAAAATCGCAATTCTATTATGCATTTATGAGTTTACTATCTTATAAGACTCTTTTAAGTTAATTTGTGTATAAATTTTTTTTCTTATAAAAACTTGCGTTTTTAACTGATTTTATGTTTTTAATTGAATTTACCAAGTTTACATATAAGAGTAAAGTGAGTAAAAAATAATATATATATATATATATATGTATTATTTTTCAATGGACTATTAAAACATTAAATCATTTTCTCTATCCTATTCTAATCTCTTGTTCGATATTCATAACCTTTATTTGGATACCAATATTGATCACGTTAATATTAAATCTTCGATTACATCTATCTAGTTTTATTTCTTGACTAATTAATTTGGTGGGTTGCTAACTAAACTAACAATTACGTGGTTAATAGTGGACTAAGTTACTTAAATATTTGCTATATGCAAGATTTAGTTAGATATATTAGGGACAACGAAGCATGTAATGTGATAGGCACAATTACAAAAGAACAAAAATTCTATTATTTTTAAAAGATTGATGATACAAATGATGTTAGGGTATTTATAATCTCACAACCTTAGAATAAAATGAAGAAAATGAATAAAATCCATATCCCCAAAAATAAGGAAAGAAAATAAGATAAGATAAACTACCTAGACTAACAAAAGAATCCTTAATCCATATGATATCTTGCTAAAACTAGAAAATTCGACTTTTTGGTCCCAAATCAATTCTTATTGACATGCTTTAGGCTCTATAACTTTCTATATGTAAAAAGTTATGACTTCCAAAAGTTAATTGAGATAACTAAGGAAAATAAAATATAATGACAAGAAGCTTACTTCTAGGCTCTTTTAGTTTTGACTAATGATGCTTCTAAGCATTCTTTGACTCACTTCTGGATAAGGCTAACTAGCTTCTAGCGACTTCTTTCCCTCTTTTGATTATTCAATTGATCCATGACTTACAACTCTGTTTTGTCTATGTCAAAGGATGCGTACTATCATGACTTGAGGGGTGGCCTAGTCGTGGCAGGTCACCGTATACTATTCAAAAGACCATAGATTGGCTTCCTTTCCAATCGATGACCTTTTATATGACATATGAGGCTACTGTACAACCAATTACCCAAGAATTATAAAGGTGAAGATCATATAACAACAAATATAATATTATAAGTTTTCATACAGTATCATCACTACATAAGAAGTATCAACCTTAAGCCCCAAAACACTAGTAGTCAAGCTTAGGGAGAGTAGTCCTACATAGCTATTGAATATTATATTGCAAAATATTATTGAAATATCAACTGAAAGTCCAACTACACATATAGATTTACTTAAGCTATCTTCTTCTGTGCACTTTTCCCAAAAGTACTATACTAACCTCAAGCAAGCCTTAGTTAGGAACAGCAAAAAGATCCTTTTGCAATAAAAACCTATAGAGAAGTTATAAAGTTTAATGAGATATCACTCAATCATATATACAAGCAAGTTATCAAGTAATTAATTACAGACATATGAATGAATGATTAAGCATAATGCCATATAAATGCACAGTTGACCAAGTATAGTATGTAACTCAAAATTAATACCCTTTGAAGTTAGGGTTAGAGAATATACCGTGTTAGTTAGATTCAAGTGCCATACTTGAACTCACATAACTTACGAAACTCCACATTTTGAATTAAAATAAAACAATTATTTAGTTCCAATTTTAAAAACTAAGTTCCAGGTATGGTTGTGAGTAGACTTCTATAGTCTACACTCATTCCTAAATGAAGGCCCTTGGACTTGATCTTTACCTAAGTAGTTGGAACTTCCAATGTGTAGTAAGCCCGTAGGCTAAGATAAAGTCATGTTGTATAAGTGCATCGTACTAAATACTTTAGTCTCAAATATATATAAAACAACCCTCACATGGCCTCTCGTTACCTTCATATGATGTGATAGTCGAAGCATTTACAATGTAATGCATGCTTATGCATGATCCAGTTTCTTTTAATAAAGTCAAGTATACTTAAGTTCGATTATTAGGTAGCTAACTAATATCACATATATCTAAATTCTCTATAGTTATCTAAAATGCAGTAATCGGTTTGTTATAACAATTTAAAGTATTTTCTTGTGCCAAAACTTGATAATTGAGAAATACAAAGGATAGTAAGTATCTAAGTGAGAAAATTATTTTATATAAGTATTTTTTTTAAGAGTTTACATAAATTTCCTACTTATCTTACATAAATTTCCTAATTCAAGCTTTTTCTTTAATTGGGCATAACTTTTCATTTTAAATCTAATTTTTATAATCTTATAGTTTTTTATTGTTTTCAAACATACTTTTATGTAGCGAGATCCATTTTTTATGCTGAAACTCGCATTTTCTATGATGGACTTAGGGTGTTATGAATTTCATTATTTTAGGCCCAAGTGCTTTTAAACATCATCGTGACCTTTTCTTAATGATTTTATTTATTAAGCTTTACTTTAACTTTAGTAATGAGCTAATTATTAAAAAACTTCTTTACCTTCACCCCATCCCCAAACCCACTGATTCCCTAACTCTCTTTACCTTCCCTTGCAAAAACTTCTTTTGCCCTATTTGTTTCCACTTCATTTAAATTCCATTTCATCTCCCAAAAAAAAAAAAAAAAACAAAAAATGACTATAACTCCAATGATATTTCCATCAATATTTAGCAAGCACAAAAGGATCTTAAGGTGTTCAAGACAACAAGTAGGAGTTCATCAAGAAACTCTTTAGGTCATCCCAAGCTTCATCTCTAAAAAGGAAAAGAAAAAAAGTAACTTTAGAAAATTTTTTATTTCTTTTTATCCTTGCAATTTTCTTTTCTTAATGTATTTTGCTAGTTCTTGTATATAAGTTTCACATGTATTTCCTTTGTATATTAAGATAGTACACTAGGAGTTTTGTACATGTAAGATGAGTACTTGTATATAACAAAACCATGTAAGGTTTGTATATCAAGTGTGTATGTGTATGTGTATGTGTATATATATATATTTGAAAATAAATGTGAGTGTATGTATATACATATACATACCTATGCATCAACATGTGCTAAGGTTATATTTGTATTTTTATTTTTTATCAATTTTATAAAAAATTTTAAACTTGAAGTGATATATAAATGTATATATGTGTAAAAATATATATATTTGGGTATATATATACGTATATTATGAAAATAGTATATATATAATACAAAAATACAAAGCTAAAAATAAATATACTTAATACACACACACACATATATATATATATATAAGCACACCTGCACATATTTTGTATATATATATATATATATATATATATTAGCTTTTAAGTGTAAATATATATAACTATATGTACATTTGTGCATTTGAAATATACTTACTTATATACTTTGTGGGTATTTTGTTTTCCTATAAATGTAACAATAAATACAAAAATATATAATTATGTGTATAAATGTAACTATGACCTACTGTATGTGATTTAATATTATTTTCATTTAGTTAATCATTTTATGGAATAATATATAACATCTTAACATTATAAATTAGTAAAAACAAGAAAATCAATAAAAATTAGAAAACCCCAAGAAAATTCGTAAAAATTTGCCACGATTAGCATACACAAAATTTCTAACAAAAAAATATTTTAAAAAATTAAAGGAAGTAAATAATAATTATAAATTAATTTAAAATATTTATTATAATGATAATTCGAATAACTACTAAATTGAACTTCAATGAGTTAAATTGTAAAAAATAAATGGACTTTTTTGGTCAAAAGAATAAGATGGACTTAGAAACCCCTCCTAAAGCCATGACCAAATCTAGTTGGAAACAAAAAACAAGCTAAATAAATTTATTTAATTAATTTAAGAATAAAAGTGTCTAAACAAATTAGGCCCATAACTTGTAAAGTTGAAAAACTTATAGAGAAAGCCCATTTAAGGCTAATAAACCAAGATTTCATCTTAAAATGAAAAGAACAAAAAAATTTAAAGTTTCGTAAAATTATTTAAGCCTAAACAAAAATTTAGAAAACCTGCTAATCGTTAAGACAAATATGATTTAAGTTTGTATTCAAAACTAACATAAAAAGCCTAATAGAAAATCCTAAAATTCTCAACTAGGCCCAATAGGAATAAAATTGGCAAAAGTTAAGTCCATATAATTCTAAGCCCACTAATAAAATTTAGGTAAAATTCGATTAATAAAATTACCAAGAAAAGGCCATTAAGGAGTGAATGGGCCTAATATTGTAAAATTCATAACTAATCAAGCCTGTATTAGAAAAATATGAGTTTTGACTTTCAAAACAAGCCTCATCATATGAAAGTACGTTTGAAAACAATAAACATTGCCTATGAGATTATAAAACTCGGATTTAAAACGAAATAATGATATGTGATTGAAGAATTAAGAGAAGCTAACAAGTACAAGTAAAATGATTAAGTAATTTGGTCCTATAAATATATAATTAGGATAAAACCCCAAATAGATAAATAAATACCTAATGTAATTGTTTACAAATATACACATAACTTTCCTACAAAGGAAGCTAGTAAACATATATCATAAGTCATAACTGTGTTGTTGTTGATGAATTTTGGGAGTTGGAAATATCTTATAAAGATAAGAAAGATGCTTCGTATTGGGCCTAGTTCGATAAGGCCACTCTGATGCCTAAGTCAGTAAGTAGGAATGAGAAAAGTGAAGTAAAGAGATTAAGAATTATCAAATGTCTCTTATAGAGTCTTTTTCTCGTATTTATAGGAGATTGTCATGTCTAAAGGAGTAGTTATCAGAATAACTGTTGAGATACTTAGAAGCTTCTTGATTAGACACCTTCCTTAAAATGTAGGGAGAGTAAGCAGTTATGTAATATAATTGTGCTTGTGATAACTGTTCGTGCTATGAACTTGAATTCAAATCAAGAACGAATGTGCTATTTAGCGGAAAGCTAAGAGTCAATTACCTGGTGAGATGTTGAGAATATAGATTGTTCAATCTATCAGTAACTAAGTAGACAAGTAAGACTGGTGGATGAAAACTGACTATCAATATTTTCCCTCTAACTCTCGTGTTAAAGAATTTGACAAAGGGAGTAATACATAATGCATTAGAGGTTAAGTGGGGAGCAATTCTTTAGATGTTGAGCGAGATGGAAAGGAGGACTGTTCGCATCCTAATAAAAAAGTTGCAACTTTTAAGTTCCCACCCATTCAAGAAACCAAAAAGCAGGAAGTATGACACTTATAGCCTCAGTCATCATTACACCACAGGCATAATAACTATAGGGGAGTTATCAACAGTTGGATTTCTATCATAAAACACACGTGAACAATCTGCGCCACTATCAAATCAGTGCATCATTACTGTCAAAAATAAATTTGCAGTTACATGGATAAGCTATTTGTATTTAAAGAACTGTTCAAAATTAGAATTCATTTCTCCAGTTGCATCTCTAAGTTTTTGACTACTTTCTCATCTTTTCTTTGACATTCTTCAACTTTTGTGATATCATTTCTCATACCCATTCAGGTATGGTTCGCAACGTAGTCCATCGACTTTTCATCTCCGATTCTAAAGCAACGAAAACTGAGGCCACTTCTCTCCCCCAAATAAAGAGCGAGGTGGCATGTTCTTCTAGTAGTTCGGCTAACAGTATGAAGAAAGGTGGGATAAACTCACCTAGATAAACGTTCTTACTATGGATAATTGTCTCAAGGACAAAGAAGGGAGATCCTCGGTGACATATCTATATAACAACATAGCTTACTTCCTCAACTCTCTAGATGGAATTGCCAGTTCTACTGATAGAGTTCTTGTCACGAAATACAACCAGTACTACCAAGATTTTCCTAGAACATGGAATTTGAGGAGGTCAAGAGAGGAGGAGAGGGTATATTTCTCAAGGGAGTGCAAATTCCATTTATACATGAAATATTTACATTTTAGGTTACGCTTCCCTTTCTCAGCTTTTGTAAAGGGCTTCAACTACTTTAGAGTCGTATCGAGTATGTTCTTAACCAACACATACCAACTTCTAGCGGCTTTTGAGATAGTTTTTAAAGAAGATGAAGTTAAGGCTACACCTCATCTATTTCGGTTTTTCTTCATGATTAGGAGGCAACCTAATGGGTAGTACTTAGCCACTACAAGGCACAAGCAGAAGTTCATGGATAGGTTAGAGTCCAAGATCTATAAGTGGCATGGAAAAGTCATGTCAATAGTGTCTGATGAGGAGTTGGACTTCTAACCTCAATGGACTGAGTCAATCCACACTAAAGATATTGATCTGATGTTGAATGATGCAGCAGCGGTGAAGAAAATTCAAGAAAGGAGTAAGAACAAAATTTTCTTCTTACATGTTAAGAGAATTATATAGTGTTATGAAAGTAGATACCCAATCTTTTTTAAAAAAGAAGGTATGCTAATGAGTTACCATCGTACCGAGTATAGCCACAAGGGGAAAGCCGTTCTCACAACTTGGGGGGGGGTGGGAATTTTTGCCTTTGAGCCTTACTTGGCATGGATGATGTAAGTTTATTTTTTTCCCATGTATTAATATTAATGTGTTTGCTCATGTTGCATATATGGGTATTGGTGAGGTCAATCTTACCAAGTTGCTAGCCTAAGCCAAAGCTAAGAAATCAAAAGCCGATAAAAGGGCTGCCACCATAGCAACAACTACTTGGCTTGCTACCATAAAGAAAATCATGAAGGAGGATGCAGCAAAGCATGCGACAACACAAAAGAAAACCTCCCGACTAGTCAAGGGCCGAAAGGAGGGTAAAAAGATAGTGCTGGCCAAGGTCGCTCATTCTAGCGAGCCTTTGGTTGAAAGTATTCAACCTGCTGCTAAACCAAGAAAGGTCAATCAAGAGACCCAAATCCATAATGAAGTTGAGGATGCCACTGCTATCGAGGGGTTGTTATTAGTGTTGGAAGTGACGCCTAATGTTGATAAGAAATCTATGAAGGAACTCGTCGGCTAACCATCAGCTAAAAGGTCTAAGGGTTTGGACAAAAGGACAAAGGAGGCAATGTGGTCCAAAGCTCGCGACATTAGCAACGCCGAATCCATCCCCAACAAGGAGGTCGGTGAGTACTTCATCTTATGTTAGAGATAAAATGTTTTGGATACTAATTCGACCTTGTAGGTGACAAGACAAAATCTTTAACCTCGATGGAAGGAATTATTCTTTTGAAGGACAAAGTGATTGACAAGAAGGATGTTGATAAGGTTGGTGATTACAATAAAGCCCATGTCGCAGCCAAGTTATATGACGTGAGTATTTATATCCAATTGCAGATATTTGTTTTCTTTCTCGGATAAGCAACCACATTCTGATGGCTTTGGATGAGGTCGATAATCAAACTAAGAAGGTAAGATCCATAGTAGTCTTCATGTATTCTATCAAGTTATTTTTAGTACTCATAATATTAAATAAAATTGTTATAGAAAATTGAGGATGCATGTATTGCATCCCAAGCCTAGACTATTGTTGCCGAGAATGCAAGGATAAGGGTCGAGATAGAGGTAAGAAAGCTCCAAGAAGAACTTGCCTTCGAAAAGTTAGTACATACCCTTACTGCTGATGAATTCTCGAGCCTGAAGACCAAAATGGAAGAGCAGTACATGGAATCTGAAGGTATAAAAGAGGAGCTGTAAAAGAAGAAGGAAGAGTGTTGGGGCTTGAGTCAAACTCTTTGTACGATGAGTAATGAGAAAGATAAGCTCATAATGTAGATTAAAGAGTTAGAAACCAACAACTCAAATTTATAAAGTTGTGTTGCCACATTGGAGGAGACTGTGAGGAGAGGACCATCAGTTGAAGAGGTTCTCGATATAGTCACCCCTAATCAGCAGTATGAGAGGCTTTTATGGAAGACATTGTTAGAGGGGGTCTAAGCATCAAGAGAGGAGATCTTGAAGCTTCATCTTAATTACGGTCTCTCCTACCTCAACTTTGTTGACCTTAATGATAAAGTCAATAGTGCTTACAAGGAGGATAACAATGAAGCAAGTGTCGAGATTGTTAATGAGGGTAATGACGAAGCTTATGCGAAGGATCTAGGGGAAGACGAAGAACGTCTATCAAAAGAAATCACCTATGTGTGGAAGAGAAATCTACCGGCTTTGAGACCCAAAGCGCCGATCTAAAAATTACTTCTGTTGACTTTAAGGATAGGTCCTAGGATTTTCTTTTATTCTTTGTTCATTGCTTTCTTTACTAGGCTAAGTGTTTGTAATCAATACTTTATTAAATGAAAAGCATCTTTCATTTTAATTGCTTTGAGTATATTTTTGTAAACCCCTAAATTTCCCGACCTAACATTTGAAGTAGACTTAAGTGTGTTAGATATTTCTAAGAGTTAACAAGGCTAGTGAAAGTGAAAACCCTAAAATAACTAACCAATCGTGTATAAAATTTTTCTACTCTAAACATATGTAAATACTAAAGATTTCACTTGAAAGTGATGAAAACCCTAAAACTATAACTTTAAGGGTATAAAAGCACTAATTCATCATAATATACCTTCAAACCCTAATTGATAACATAACCTTAGTATTATACGAAATCATTGATAAAAGATTAAAGATAACTTTTAATCATTCATAAATATATATAATACTAAAGTGATCCTTTAGAAACTAAGATATTACGTCATAGATCATATTTATCTTCTAAGTATATAAATAGGTTAGTATTATATAGAGTTAAGAGTCTAGTTGATGTTTATGTTACATGTAATAAGTATTAATATCCTAAATGAAACTTTTCATGATGATTACATTAAGTGGCCTACCAAATATTGTATATAGGATATAAATACCTAAAGGAAGATCTCATTACCTATTTTTACTAATCAAATTACTAAACTTCTTATTTCCTTTCATTTCCTTAATTTTCTTCCTAATATTTCTTAATCACTTCGTTATGTACACTTAGATTACATGTAATTGTAAAATGTTGACCAAGTCAAAGGTTGACTAAGTCAACATATTGAAAAGTCAACATATGTGTCCTTATCAACTAGAATCTTCTCTTCTTTTCTATTGATTTCTTTTCTTTTCTTTAGATGTTTTTCCTCTTTTCTTCCTTTGTTGCCGTCCACTCCTTTTCCCACTTAGGACCCCACTTGTTTTCATTTTTCAAAGCATAAAACAATACAAAACAAAGTCCTTTTCTTCCACTTCCAAACCATGATTCCCTTTCCCTCTCACCATTTTTCAACTTTTAAACTTTACATCCATATTTCAAGAAGAAAAAGGTATGTTATTATGTATTGTTCTATCTTATTTAATAGTTAGATGTATAGGTTAGGTTAGCATAGGAAGTTTATGTGTTATGTACATATATGTTGTTGAAGGAATAAAGTCTCAATTTTTATGCTTAGAAGTGTAGGATAGCTTTAGTAAATGGAAGAAGAGCATGTGTACATATGCTTAAGTATATGTATATAATAGTATACTTGGTAAATACATATAAGAAGACCTTTGTACATAAGTATCCATTATGTACATAACCTAAAATGAGGCATATACTAACTATACATACATATCATGCTAAATACACCCTTGAAGTACAAAAATATGAAAATTGTGAAGCTTTCTTGAGAGGGAACTTTAGGCATACTAAAATACATATAAAAATACGTATGTCACCATATGTATATATGGGTATATGTACTAGTATATGTATAAGTACATAAGTATACATACTAGTATGTTATAAGTATAAGTATAAGTATATATATAACATATGTATAAGGTGTATGAATACATAAGGACAATAATGGATGATGATGTAAGTAATGACATAATTGAATAATGATGTAAGTAATGATATAATTAAATGATGATATAAGCCACGATATAAGCAATTAATGACATAAGCCATGACATAAGCCTCTAAAATAATAAACCATAAGATCATTAAAGTATAAGAATTAATGGCTAATAAAACTACTAACAACTAAAATAGAACATAAAACTAGCTAATAGGAATAATTAAGCTTCAATAGTTAGAATTTCAATAAATTTAGTCTATATCATAAAACACTGGTTTTAACATCCAAAACGGACATTACCATGTGAATGTAAGTTTGAAAACGATAGAAAATAACTATAAATTCGTAAATATTAGAAATAGAATAAAAAAGTTGCATACAATTAGTGATAAAGTCTAATCGGATTAAAATTGATAGTAATCGAAGTAGAATTAAGTAAATAAATATCCAGAATTACTAGTTAATTCAATTTCTTACTATCATTATTATATCGTAATGATCATGTGATCTCAACGCAGATGAGGATCTCCCGATTGATTACTGTAACTAGAGTGAGTCATCATGGCTAAATAAGTGTTTACCCTATGATTCCATGCTTGTATGTGATTGCAAATAGTAGAGTTAAACGATATTATTAATTGATTATTGTGTGGGGGTCGGGAAATGCTTGTGTATGTTATTATGTATTGAGTTGTAAACTTACCTTAAGTACAAATAATACTTTGTTGTTGCATGATAGTATCATGTATGATTGTGTGTATTACTGGTACATGCATCAACATGCATTGCATAGAAATAATTTCGACCATCACATTACACGGAGGTAGAGAGAGGTTATTCGGGGGTTGTTATTATAAATTAATTGGTTTTGTACGGTGTACTCGTATAAAATAACCTTACCTTGGCCTGTGGGAATACTAGACATTAGAGGCACTAATTGCCTAGCTAAGGGTCGAGTCTAGAGGCTTTCGTTTAAGGGTGAGTGTGGATTGTGGGGGCCCACTTATGATTATACTATAACTTGGTTTTTATGAAAATAAAATACTTGTTTGATTTAAGTACGAAACATAGAGTTTTGTAGTAAAGTAAGTTTTATTATAATAACCGGATTTGATTGGTGCCATATTTATTCCAACCCTGACTTCAAAGGGCATTAAATTTGAGTTGTGTATACTTACTAATTAACTATACATATTGTTTAGCATTCTGTTTGTCCATTCGTTCATATGCGTGAATATAATGTATTTATAAGTTGCTTGTAGTGGGGCTAAAGGTTTTGCTCACTAAGTTTAGGCTTATACCCCCATAGACTTTTGCTATAGGATGACTTATTCATTGAGGTTGGCTAGGGGATACTACAGGTTAGCTTGGGGACTTATGCAAGAGTGAGCCATCCAGTGTGTTAAGAGAACGGATTATGTAGACTTTTACTTATGTACTTTTGTTTTAACGAAAGTATTGGTGGTGATGCAAGGATTCTTTGAGATTGTTGAAAGCTCTCTCGCAATTGTTGGACTATTTGAATTCTTTCAAATTCTTTAAGATTTTGAAGAATTTCACACACTTATCCGTACTTCTTGACACAAATTTATTGAGGGTAGCTATTCACCTAGTGAGTTCCTACACTTTCTTGACCATGCGATGGGATTTCATGTTCCTTATTGCCTCAAACTTTCTTGGTTTGGCCTCAATGCCACACCGAGTAACCATGTATCCTAGAAATTTTCCTGACATTGCACCAAAGATGCATTTTTTTGGGTTAAGTTTCATGTTGTATCTCCTCAATGTAGCAAATGTCTCTTCAAGGTCGGCGAGATGCTAATCCTCCTTCATACTTTTCACAATCATGTCGTCGACATATACTTCGACATTTCTATGAATCTGAGGTTTGAACATCTTGGTAACAAGTCTCTGGTAGGTTGCACCGGCGTTTTCCAACCTAAAAGGCATCACTATCTAATAGTACATTTCAAGATTAGTAATAAAAGATGTACGAACTTTATCATCCTTGTCCATCTTGATTTAGTTGTAACCAAAGAAAGCATCCATAAAAGAAAGTAATGCATGTCCAATGGTTGCATCTACCATTTGATAATTTTTTGGCAGTGGGAAACAATCCTTAGGATAAGCTATATTGAGATCCGTAAAGTCTATACACATTCGCCACTTGTCATTAGACTTCTTAACTAACATACAATTAGCTAGCCAAGTTGGATAAGGCTCCTCCTGAATAAATCATGCCTTCAATAACTTATGGACTTCTCCCTTTATTGTTGCTTGTCTCTTTGGTGCAAAATGCCTTTTCTTTTGTTAAACTACCTTCACATTTGGATTAATTTGGAGCTTATATACCATAACTTCTCTCAGGATACTCGACATGTTTGAAGGGGACCATGCAAACACATCAGCGTTGGCTTGTAAGAAGTTAATCAAACTTTGTTGAATATTTGTTGATGGGGGTTTCCCAATCTTTGTTGTCTTCTTAAGGTCATCTCCCAAAGAAATTTCCTCAATATCACTATTAGCATTCTCTATGCTAACCAACATGCCTTTCAGACTGGTTTTCACTTGAAATACCTCTTCTTGTCTTAAGGCACTCATATATAAGGACCTTGCCAATTGTTGTTCCTCTTTGCATATGCTAACTCTCATAGAAGTTGGGAACTTAGCTTTAAGATGTATAGTTAAAGGGACAATGTTGAATAGATGTTGACACAATCGTCCCATTATCATGTTGTATGAGGACTAACATTTGATGATGAGGAAGTTCACTTTATCTTGTACAACATGCTTGTCATCGTTGATTTGTATCAGCGAAGAAATTACTCTGGCTACTTAGACTAGTTGGTTGTTGAAAGCATACTAATCATACTTATATGATCTTAGCTGTGCTTTGATCTTGGGTCTCATCTGGTTGAACACATGTTGAAAAATGATATCAACCGAACTTCGAAGTCAAGAAGTTCATGTGTCAACAAGAAGCTTCTTAACTTCAAAGTTGGCGACTCTTGCACTAATAACTAGTACGTCATCATATGGTCTCTGGATGCCCTCAAAGTCATCCTCTATGAAAGAAATTATGTTGTTAATCTTAATCTTCTTGCCTTAGATGTTACAAACGTAATTTTTGTCATTTGTCAAGCTCGAAGAGCTTAACTGGCGTATAATAGGTTTGCCTACGATGGTGTTGATGACTTCGTTGGGTACTTTACTAAGATTTGCATCCCTTGTATGTCTCTCAGCTATAATTAGCCGAGTATCATTCTCTTGTTCCTTACGTCTTCTTTAGGATGGTTGCTCGATATTTTCAACATCATATGTTAGGAATTTTCGAAAATGCCCACATTGAATTGCATCCTGAATCGTATTCTTGAGCTGGATGCACTAATCTGTGTTATGGCCCTTGTTGCAGTGGAAGTCACAATACTTGCTAGAATTTCTCCTTGAAGGATTTCTTCTCATTCTTTTCGGTCACTACAGAATGCCTCTCTATCTACGTACCTCCATCAATATGTCCAAAATTAGGTGATTGATGGGTATGTGGGGTGAAAATGTCAGAATCCTTGGTCTCTTTTGATTTTAACCTTGACTTCTGCAAAAGTTTTTGGCTTGCTCTTTGCAAGAGACTTGAAAAAGCCTCCATGGGGCTCAACTCCATCAATGACGGTGTTGAGGGCTACATTCATATCCAATTTTGGGATTTAAACTATCTCAGCCTTAAACCTAGCCAGGTAGTCTATGATTGACTCATTAGATTTTTGTTTAACTATGTTAAGGAATGAGGAATCCGTTACTGGAAGTTTGCTTGCAAGAGAGTATTGAAGAAACACTTTTGCTAATTCATTAAAACAAGAAATGGTATTTGGTTTTAAGTGTTTAATCCATGTGCTAGCTGCATTCCTTAAAGTTGAGGGAAAAGCTTGACAGGCCACTGCATAACTTAAACCATGTAACTTAGCCAATGTATGATAGTACTCTAGGTGGTCTTTAGGGTTCTTTGTTCTATCATAAGTTTCAAACTATCGTAACTTGATGTACCGAGATATCACTTCCCGTAAAATCTTTGGAACAAAGGGCCTCTTCTTGATTTGGCATTGCTTGCTTATTGTAGTAGGGGTGCTAACATGCGAGAGTCCCATATGGTGCACCTGCTGCGGTTGCTTGCCTTTGCCAGTCTTTTTGAAAGTAGGAGCCGAGGGTCCTATTGTGACCTCGGCTTGCTTTTTCGATAACTCTAGTGAATAAATTGAATCATCACTATTATCGGTATCGTAATCGCCATGCTCTTTGTTCCAATTTGGATGAATACTATTATGAAGGAGGTTAAGGATCTGTTCATGTTTTTTATTTAACTCTGAGTTTTCCTTGGCTAAATTGAGGCAAAGTTGCTTAAGTCTAGCCAATTGTTGCTCATCAGTATGTTAACTCCTTCCTTTAAGGTGTTGGGAGGAAGTGTCAACACTTGCGCTTTTGGTCATTTTAGTCTTAGCCATGTGGATGTATTTAGGAAAAAAAAAAAAGACGACACCAAATGTTGTTGGTGAATTTTGGGAGTTAGAAATATCCTACAAAGATAAGAAAGATGCATGCTATAAGGGTTAGTCCGATGAGGGCACATTAATGCCTAAGCCAGTAAGTAGAATGAGAAAAGTAAAGTAAAGAGGTCAAGAGTTATCAGATGTCTCTTATAGAGTTTCTCTCCTATATTTATAGGAGATTGACATGTTTGAAGGAGTAGTTATCAAAATAACTATTGAGAGATGTAAAAGCTTCTTAATTAGATACCTTTCCTGAAATGTAGAGAAGGCAGGCAGTTATGTTATATAACCGTGCTTGTGATAACTGTTTGCGCCATGAACTTGAATTTGAATCAAGAACAAATGTGCTATTCTATAGAAAGCCGAAAGTCAATTACTTGGCAAGATACCGAGAATATAGATCATTTGGCTTATTGGCAGCCGAGTGGACGAGTAAGATAGGTAGACGAAAATTGACTATCAACATGTATAATGTCAAATTATTCGGAAAGTTATAGCTCTATATATATTCAGATACATATGTACTTAATGTCTAAACATTTTTGAAACAACAACAACAACAACAATAATAATAATAATAAGGATCACAGTAATAATGATAATGATAATAATATAGGATCATACACCTATAAGAATTAAAAACGATTATATATATGAATGCTTATGCATATGATATGCTCTAATAATAATAATATAATATGGTTGGTTGGAGTTTTAATGACTTAGTTATTAAATTAACAACATAATTTCATGTTTTCTACTCAACTCTATTACTATGTCTAACTTATACTATCACACTACTATTTACCTTACTACTTATAGAATAATGAGATAAATCAAACCTGTATAATCTTTACTAAGTTGTATAGTATTGAATAATAATATTTCCTATTAGGCTTAATAACTAAGTCAAATAATGTTTATGCTATGATTAGGTTATATTGAGAAATTAGGCAAACTACATTAGATATCTAGTTAACGGGGTTATATTGGGAAATTAAGCAAACTGTAATAGACATCTAGTTAACTGAGAAGGCTAGCTTTTCTAAATACTTATAAATCTTATTATCTTTTAATTTACTTAATTGTCAAGTCTTAGAAATCCTAGGGACTTATAAAGTATGCATTAATCCAAGTGAGGGAGTTCTAATTAGCTGATGGATTGCTGATCTCGGGACCAATCACTCAAGCCGGACTCAAGGGCTTGCAAGGTCTAGTCAGGAGGATTCTAATATACCAACTCCACTAAGATGAACTTCAATACCGAGAAGGCTAAAGATTGAACTCCCTGGAGGCCCATCTTGAACTCACTTTACTACTCTCTGTTCCTTACCCTCATGACGAGCTTATCGATGCCAACTTACCACGTATCGAGAACCCTACTACCGTCTTGCCAAGTGTGGGGATCAAGGTTCCTATGCGCCGAGCTCTCCTATCTTATTATGTCGTGCTGTTGCCTTACTCGATCACCTCGGTAGCCTTCAGTACAGCTCAATAGCAACACTCCAGCAACCTAACATCTCCAGTATGGCTACAATCACAAAATGCTAGTTATCATTCACATTTTCTAATATTGTACGATATTCATATCTCTAATTGTCGCATATACCCTTTTGGGTTAGACTATGTTTCTCATTTATAGCTTTACCCATTTTTGTAAGTTTCTTTATTTCCTTTATTGCCTTAAAGATTTACTATAAATAGTCATTTTTCTTGTAAGTCACAATTTATTTGATTTCATCGATGTTAATGAATATTCTCCTCTATTCTTGCAAGATATCATTCTCCAAGTACATTTTTCCTCACTCTTGTCTAATCTTGTCTATAGCTCGAGATTAGTGGTGAATAGACCTTAACTTTTACTTATGAGTCATATCAAGTGAGAGTTGAGTTGTGTTGTGTTCATTAGTAAGTCACATATGATGAGTAGCTTCATGGAAGCTACTGATTTTGCCAATCCATCTCTTCTTCTTTGGTATCTTGAAGGACCTACTAATCACCTTCCCTATGGTAAGCCCTAATGATTAACTTAGCTCATAAGCACATCATGTTATTTGCTTATACTTGATAATTGCTTGTTGTTTTGCTAATTGCTATTATTTATCTGTTTGAATGATAATTTTTCCCTATATGCTATCATCTGTATGATCACCTCCATAAATTGGTAAATATAAATATTTGACCAAAATAATTGATTATATTCATCACATGTCTATGTCTCAACTACTGTGCTTGTAGAGAGTGATAGCTTGCCAGTTTTCCAAATGGATTTAGAAAAGTATTTTTCTTTGGAAACATTTCACTTGGATTGAAAAGATTTCTTTATGACTCCAGTACGTGCTTATAGAGGCCATCGATGATATTTCTTATCATTAAGACAAGCTAGCAAGTTCTCTTTGATTAATTGATAGCAAGAGGACTCACAAAGTTAAGCCCTTATAGGGCATTGATTTGCTTTACAGATAGTGAGCCTATAAGGAACATTAATTTAATTTGTGGATAGTAAGCTTGTGGGGTATTACACGTGATTGTTGATAATGGATGACCTTAGTTGAGATCCACTTGTTTTGATTGGTATTTTTTTTCTTAACTAGGGTAACAGTCAAATGTCGTTTAGAGGAACAGTGCTTACAAGCAACCTTATGCAGATAAGGTAAGGTACCATGTACAAGTAAGTACAAGGGATAATCGATATGTATACAACGTAATTCTACACCTTCCATGGTTTCGGACTCCATGAAAGTATTACTTACATTCATTGCATGTGCATTCATTTCGTGTGTAGATAAACTTGTATGTATGCTAATAATGCTTAAATAATAGCAGTAAGGAATAAACTCACTGAGTGGTGGTTTACTCGTTCCTTAATAGTTTCTTTTGTAGCTCCATTTAAGCTAGGACTAAGATAATTTCCAAGTGCAAAGCACAAATCCAATATATGTAAGAGAAAGTTTGATTTAGTCAGGAAATGTATAACCAATATAGGAACACCTTATGTAGGGAGTGCTTATATGCTAATGTTCTATTTCATTTAGTAGTTGTAATTTGTAAAATTGATTTACCATATCTTATTATCTAGTAAGGGATACAGATTTTGTAAACCCTACAAATTTCCTAAATCGAGGGTTGGACGTTAATAAGATTTCTAGAAAGATACCCTTAGTATTGGTAAGATAACTAACCCTAAACTTAAGAGACTATGCTAAAAAAACTTAATGCAAACTCCTAAAACCCTAGATGGCAACTTTGATTTTAGTTTGACTCCTACCTTTAAAGTCCTAAAATCCAATAAATAAATTCCAATAACTAATATTAACTGCTAAGGTTAACCCAATCTAACGAAACCAACCTTAAACCCTAAAGTAATAGAAATTGATAGTCGAAACCTATGAGAATTCCATAAAACCAGTAAAGGGTAAATTAAGCTAAAATTGAATAGTAATATAGATAACCTTAATAATAAATTCAAAACCTTAAAATGAATAATATAACCATTAAATGAACCTTTGAACCCAAAAACCCTAATACGCGTGAACCCTTGAAATAATTGTTAAACCCTAATCTAGTGTCAAAAGCCCTAATCCAACTATTGTACATTGACTAAATAGTAAAACTATTCAATAATCGGAGACTAATTGTTTAATTTCCCTAAAACCCTGATTTACCCTTTAAAATATACTCGAACAGTAATAATTGTCCCAATTCTTTAAACTAATTAGATAAGATGACCCAATTGGTTTAACCAACTTAATTTGACACATTAAGCCTTAAATTGCACTTAATTAGCATCAAATATACCAATAATTAAGATTAAGAAATTAAATTACACCTTAATTTGTTAATCGGGATTTATATCATAATTTATTGCAAATCAATAGTGATTAATCATATGAAACCAAAGTAATTATATGAAAATATCTCATTAACAAAGCTAACCTTATACTTTGGAAGATAATATGAATCTCCTAAACTTTCGAATTCAAACTTGGAGTCAAATATAGGAGTCAATAGGTAAACCCTAGAACCACTCAAGATATAATAATAAAACATACGATAAAAAAACCTCGTAATAAAATTATTGAATTCTAAATAATAAGTCACAAACCTCAGATAATAAGTTGAAGAACTCTAACCCTAATCGAATGCTTAAAACCCTAAAATCCTTAATATATGGGAAATCCTAAAACAATTGGAAAACATCAACAAACTAAAACCTTAATTGGAAGTCCAAAACCTTTTTTCAATTAACAAACCCTAAGTATATCCTTAAATTATTTGCTAATTGCAAATAATTTCTCTAATCACTTAGAAACCTTAATTTTTTAATCTCATACATGGTTACAAATGAAGTAATAAAGGTCAATGGAGTTAATTAAAGTGACAAAATATGGCAAAACCCTAATTATACCCTAACTAGGTCTAAATTGCTTCATTAAGTATAATCGCGATTAATTAACCTAATTACCCTTTAATCCATCTACTAACCTTAGTCTTCTTATTTAAGAAATGGATAAGATCAATTAGGAAGATAAGGCAAAAAGATTAGTTGGCAAAGTTCAGAGAGTTTATCCCCTATATCTTACCTTCTTGATATGCAATTTCACCCATTCAAAACCTTCATTTGACTCCATTTTTCACTCTAAGAAAACCTTAGCGAAATCCTCTCTACAAACCCAAATAAAAATCAAACGAAGGAGGAAGGAAAACCAAGAAGCACACTTAGACGACCCCCCCTCTAGCAACTTTTGCAATTGCCACCACAACACGCCACCAAATCATAAGCCACCACCACTAAAAGATCACATACATACACATACCCTATTTTTGTGCTGACAAACATTCCCTCTCAAAGGAGCACATTATGACTTTGTTTTTAAGTGGAAAAATTGAAACTTGTGAGGACTACTCTAAGGTAAAACTCACCTAACTTAAGTTTTCTATTTAGATTAGTTATACCTATGATATCTTAAGATTTTAGGGTTGTAAATACTAGATAAACACGTTATAGTCATGTACATGACATTTTGGAGTCATATAATTACACATTCATTCATATACTTATCTAATTTGTTACTTACATTCTTGAAGCATAGGAGATACTTTTATAAAGATAACTTGAAAAGAAGTTGATAAAACTCCATGAAACCTTAAGTACCATGTATGCCGCCTGTCTTTGATACGTATCCATCTTGTTTCACCATGTTATGTGATATTATTATCATAAAACAAGTAGAACTTTGATTAACAAGAAGGAAAATACACTAGAATAAGTGTTAGATGCATGAAGTTGAAGAAAACCTAGAAAACCCCTACTTGGTTGCCACTATTAATGGACACAATGAGCTATAAATTTTGATTTATTAGCATAATGAAATGATTAATTTGTGTCAATTATGATTTAGGATGTAATTAATCAAGTTAAGTAGGATAATGATGAGTTAGTGGCTTAAACTAGCCTAATTAGTGATTAGAAACTTAGGAATAGTATTAGGAGACGCATTAATGAAAAGAATTATATTTGGAACTTTAGTCAAAAGAGACCAAACTTAAGGCCTTTAGTGGGCATAAGCCCAAATTAATAAGTAGAGTTGGGTTTAAGATCCTAAAATACATGATAAGCCTAAAAGCCCTTAAAAGGACTAGGAATAGAGCCTA
The DNA here is from genome assembly GCA_024138015.1 of Lumnitzera littorea. NCBI lineage: Eukaryota > Viridiplantae > Streptophyta > Magnoliopsida > Myrtales > Combretaceae > Lumnitzera > Lumnitzera littorea. The sequence goes on along the minus strand of JAMXBB010000005.1, from coordinate 54,943,513 downwards.
ATAACTTAGTGACTAGATTTGATCCCTAAATTAAAAGGCTTATAAAATAAAATATAATAGGGTTGTTAAGTCCAAAAACTCGTTAAAGTCAACCCCTACAGGGCCCTTAATAAGTTAAGATCTTAAACTAATAAAGAAGAGGGCCTACTTAAACCCACAAGAGTAACATTAAGGCCTAAATTAAAAGCTATAGAATTTGGACAGAAGCTGAAATCTAAAAGCCACTTTCAACAGCCTTTATACACCTAGTTATCGATTCTTTCTTAGCTAAAAGGAAGACTCACCTATTCAAATCTAAATCTTTTACTTTCCTTATTCGTTTACCTACTCAATCTGACAAACTTAAGGAGAGAACACCTTATACTCTTACATTATGTACGTTATGAGACATTTAAAATACCTAAATAAAGGCCTAAAAGGTTAAGTATAAGGCCTAACACCCAAAATTAAGCTAAATCCCAAAACTAAGCCCAAATCCTAAAGTAGTCAAAGCCATACCATTAACTAACGAACTTGTTCAACCCAAACCAAATTCTTACAAGTCCAAACACCTTAAAAGAACTTTACCAAATAAAAGAACACTCGAAGAAAATGAAAATTGACTATAAGGATGTGAAATTCTGACTTAAAACGAGAGCTATAAACAAAATATGAAATAAACGGAAATAGGGAAATTATGGTGAGGCTAGCGAATAGATTAAGTTTAAGACAAGTTTTGTTTACTTTAATTACCTTACCATGTTCAAGGCTATTGAGGATTATTGGGAATACTAGACTTCAAGACTGAGCGTATATATTGCCTCCTATTTTACTTAGTTATGTGCTTGTAGTTAGTACATCATCTAATTATATCTAATAATTAAACTTGTTGCATATTTGGGTATATAGAAACTCGTATGTACTTGCTTTGATTGACTCTTTCTTGCAAAATACCTTAAGATGTTTTGATTACCCTTGTTTGTTACATTAGAACTCAAGATATTGGAGTGTCTTAAATATGTTTTCTTAGTCACCCTATGTATCTGGATTAATAAATATTATACCTTTAAATAAACCAAAAATTCATTGCATCTTGCTACTTAAGTTAAAGGGTGTCAAAACTACGTAGTAGAGAGGGAGATCATACATAGATGGATCCATGTTGATATTATACATTATGATTATTTAACGCATGATGTATTTATGTGACATGTTCTTGTCTTAACCTTTAGAATCTACTTAGCTCTAGGGAGTGCTGCCTTTTGCTTGAGGCCGAGTTGCATCTACTGTAGAGGGTATTTATATTGCTAAGAGAACTCATGTTGGATGTAGATACTTAGGTCCTAACGTGCCTAAATACTTCCCAACCTAAGCAACAGTGGCATAAAACCATACTGCATGCAATTACCGTTCAACTATATACACTATTTGCATTACATATGCTTATACACACCTTTATATGTTTAATAAATAACTTGCTTGTTATTATTTGATGGTAGGGTAGAAAGGTTACTCACTAAGCTGGATGTATCTTATCCCCTAATAATTTCTTTTACAAGTCTTACAAAGTTGGGGGTGGTCTTAGATTCGAGTGTAGAGTACTCTATCGGTTGAGAAAGTAGAATGATAAGTTTCAAGTAGGATAGTCGAATTGAACTTTTGAAGTGTCTATTGGCTTTATGATTATTGGAATTTAGATATCTTTTTCATTATTGGGTAAGTGATTTCGACTCTCTACAGTTTTAGTGACTATGAATTGTTGGATCACTTATAGCTATATATATAATTAAGTAGATGTATGTAAAAAGCTTACGTATAATTAGAAGCTTACAAGCTAGAGTCTTGTAACCTTTGACTTATAAGACGGTCTTTATATCATTGGTGGACATGTGACATAAAGATTTTAGGTAAAACTATCAAAAATCCTTTTAGGTTGTTATGGGATTGGTATCAGAGCTCTAGGTTATTAAGGATAGGACTAGTCTACCAAATGATGAGATGGGATAGAACTTAGGTAGAAGAAATAGAATAACAAATAAAAGTCTTAAAGTCTAGGATTATACATATCTATCTACTTTGATTTATCACCTTAGGATCTTTCATACTTGCTACATGAATACTCTTAGAAATGAGTCTTGTGAACCTGCTAAGACAATGTAAAGTGCTAGAAGCAACATTAATAATAAGGTCAAAGATGGCAATTAGATAACGCGTATTAGTCAAACATGCTAATCAAATTATAATAAAGACCAAAACCCATAATAGTCATGACTAAGTTTTAAAGTTGAACTTACTTGAGAGAAAGATTGAAGTGAAACACCAAAAGGGACATAGACACTAAAAACAAATCCTACCTACGCATGTTACAATAGAAGTGTGTAGTTAATCGTTGTATCACCTTCATAAAGGTCCCCAAATACCTAAACCTTCTATCTAACACTACAAGCCTTATACCTAATAAGAGAAAGGAAAGTAATGGAACATGGAGAATTAGCAAGCACTTGCATGAAATCTTAAGATGGTTTAAGAGATAACTTACTCCTAAGATTACCTAGCAATAAGTTGATATACATAGAGTTACTAGTGGAAAAGTGGGCATAACATGTGTAAATGAATGGAATCGGATTTAATTAAAGGATGACATACCTATAAAGTAGGTATTCCTAATGTGATATTAGAAGATTAGATAAATGAATTGTTGGATGATATTAACATGAAGGAAAAATATGTTGACAGGATCATAGGTAGTGTAGATGAATAGGGTTACCACATGACACCAAGAGATCCCGGTAGATTAAATCATATGAAGGATATAAAAAAGGAACTAGAACCATCATGGATGAAGTTTTGTGACTTTGTCTAAGTTAATAGCTTCTTCGTGGGAAAGACAAATGATCCCCATGAGGCAAAGCACTAACTAGCTTGAGTTAAGCTATCATTTGAGGTTTATGAGATAACCGAAGACTTGAAGTTAACCTATGGCAACTTCATGTGTGGTGGAATTCTAAGGAAAGAGCCTTGTCTTAACCCATCACTTAAAGTGAGTTTAGAAAAGAATTTCAAAATGAATATAACCTAAACCGCAAAGGAAAAAGATCCATTGAGGAATTAGGGCCATTGGTAAGTGAGTCAACAACAAAGAAGCCATTCTAAGTGAGTTGCTGGAAATGCAGCCAAGAAAATCACCTAAAAGAATGTTGATAATTAAAGGGTAAGTGTTCTTATTGTAGAAGGGTAGGCATAATTGTAGTAATGAAGTATTGTGTCACAATTGTAGGAAGCGTGGTCCCAACATCTTTAAGTGCTACCAAAAGTGAGAGGCTCCAAAGAAATTGAATGACAACCTAGAGGATAAGTATAATTATTATGGGAAGGCTATATGTTTCCTCAAAATTTATATGAACTTATCATGATTGTTGGGGGTAGTGACAGTAATCAAGACTATGTATGGGGGTAGTGATAGTAATCAAGACTATGTATTCCGCATAGTTAAAAGTTTGATGGTAATATAAATGAATGCTTCTTTAGAACTAATAATTAAGGTCTCGGGTATGCAAGTGAAGGGTACCATAAGAGTACTAGGACAAGGGACTATTATCGTTAAGTTTCAAGAATAAAACTTATTGTAAGGGTAGTAAGGTGTAAATGCCATAAATTACCTATATTAGGGGCAAGAAGTTAATAAGATTTCTCAAAAGATATCCTTGCTATTGGTAAGATAACTATCCTTGAACCTAAAAGACTATGCTTAAAAACCCTATTACAAACTCCTAAAACCCTAGATGGCAGCCTTGAGCTTAGTTTGACCCTTATACACAAAGTCTTAAAATATTGTAAGCAAATATCAATAACTAATGTTAATACCTAAGGTCAACCTAATCTAACAAAACGAACCCAAACCTTAATGGGAAAGAGACCGATAGGTGAAACCTATGAGAATTACCTAAAACTGATAAAGGGCAAACTAAGCTAAGAATGAATATTGATACAGATAATTTGAACAATGAATTCAAAACCTTAAAACAAATACTATAATCCTTAAATGAACCTTCAAAACCAAAAACCCTAATTAGAACTCTAATACGCATGAACCTTTAAAATGATTGTAAAAACCCTATTCTAGAGTTTAAAACCCTAATCCAATTATTGTAATCAAATTAAATAGCGACATTGCTCGCTAATTGGAGACTACTTTCCTAATTATGCTAAATTGTTAATCTACCCTCTAAATTGTACTTGAATAGCAATAATTGGTCCCAATTTCTTAAACTAAATAGACAAAATGACTTAATAGTCCTAACCTGTCACGACTCGAGAAGGCTAGTCGTAGCAATCGTCGTATATTATATAAAGGACTGTAAATAAAATTCCCTTACAATCGACAACCCTTTTGCGATATACAAGGCTATAGCTACAACTACAACTAACTACCAAGAGTTGGACAAGCACGAGCAATATCATTTCATGATAATAATAATAAGATAAAGAAATATAAAACATAATCTATTTATATAAGAATTTACAGATAAGAAGTCTAAAGTATTTCTTTACTCAAACTAGTATCATTTATTACATAATCAGATTTATAATCTACATAAACTATCATGAGTACACTCTGTTCATGTCTTGCTCTCACATTGACCCCTTGATGAACAATCAACCTTGGGCATACGGCGGCCTGACTCTACGAACAACTCAGCCTGCGAAAAATGACTACAAGGGTATAAGTTGACTAGTTTAGTGAGATAATCCCCTCAACCATACAATAATCAAATTATACAACAGTTAAGTTCAATCAAATGAATGCATGTTAACCAGTATACCAAACAAATACATGTAGGTGACCAGGTACTACATGCAACTTAGATTTAACACCCTCTGAAGTCAGGGTTAGAGATACATCGGCATAGTCAAATCCGAATATCATACTAGAACTTATCTCATAATGAAACTCTGCGTTTTGTATTTAAAAATTTAATGGTATATCCATTCTCAGTTTTATCAAAAACAAGTTCTATTTATGATTGTGAGTAGATTCATGCAATCCTGGCCTCTAGACTTGACCCTTAGCTAGGCAGTTGGTGCCTTCAACACCTAGTAATCCTGCGTGCTAGGGTAATGTCATATCGCACGTATGCATTATACAAAATCTTTAACAATCAAATAATCAACTTACGTATGGCCTCTTACTACCTCCGTATAATGTGACGATCGGAATTAGTTATGCGGTATATAATTATGTGTGTTTCAAGTTAACTTTTTCTAGTCCAGTAAAATTAGGTTGTATTATTCAGTGGTCAACAAGGTCATAAACAATCAGTTCCTAGTGAATCAACTATGCAGCAATCAATATGTTATCGTACTTTAAAGTAAATTCACCATAAACAAATAGTTATCATACACAAGCATAACCCATCTCCGTACAACATTCAATTATTAAGCATAATTTATATTCGTTAATTACAAACACAAGCCAATATAGGATCATTAGGAAAAACTCACTCAGCCATAATCGACTTAAGGGTCGTAATAATCCAAAAGCAGCTTAGGATCAAGGTCAAGATCACTTGAGAATAAGGAATATAGAAAATTGTAAATTTGGGAATTTAAAGCTAAACTAATATTGTAATTTGTAATGTTTACTTCACTTAGTTACACGAAATTGTCGATTGGAGCTTTTTATCGAATCGCATATAACTTTTTCATTTTAGTTTAGATCGTTATGAACTTATAGTCTATTTTGATTGTTTTCGAGCGTATTTTCTCGTATTGAGGTCCGTTTTGGATGTTGTGACTCATAATTTGAATTGTGATATGAAAATATCACAAAATTTATTATTTAAATTTAAAAAGTTATAAAATATTAATTTTAGCTTTTTCTTAGTATATTTATGATTTAATAATTATTTAAATCATATAATTGATAATTTTATTATTTTAAGCTTATTTTACCTTAATAACTTATTTTTACCTATTTTTAAGATTTTAGACTTATTAATTTATTATTATTATTATTATTATTATTATTTTCTAATATTCTACGATATACATATATATATATAAATACTTGTATAACTATATATATAAAAATTCTTATAATATGAAAATACTAGATATAATTATATATATATATACCTATTACTATACTTGTACACATATATAATAAAGACTAGGTTTATATATATATATACATATATTCACGCCACATATATATATATATACATATATAAGAAAAATACTAACTTACATGTGTACATGAATATGAAGCACATGTATATATATATATATAATATATGTATACTTATACTTATATATATATATATATATGTGAAAATAAAGATTATATACATATATACATAAATATTTGTATTCACATGTACATATATATATATCGATGTTTAATTTATGAAAATACTAAATACATACTATATGTACTCTTATTTTTATATACATATATATATATTTTTATTTTTTGTGTACATGTATATATATATCCAAATAGTAAGATTTCCAAATATCTACTATATATATTCTTATTTATACATACATGTATATACACATACCGTATATTCTACCTAATAGTATATATATATTTGTTTATCTAATTATGCATACATACATGTATATGTAATGAAACATATAGCAAAATACAACAAAATACTTAGTATATACATGCACATACCATACAATATACATATATACAACTAAAATAAATATACTTGCCTAAATATGTTGATATGATCCTCAATTTTCTTCTTCTTTTCTCCTCTTTCTTCTTCTTTTTCTTCTTAATTTTCTTCTTGTTCTTAGTTTTCCTTTTTGTTTTGCTCTCTTTCCCTTTTTCTTTGTGTTTAGTTTCTATTTATTTTATTTTCTAGATTTCTTCCTTTTAGGCATAATGATCAGCAGAATTTTTTGGGGGCAATTAAAATAAAAAAAATAAGGAAGTTTATCCTCGTAATCTAAGCATTGATTAAGATAAGATATGTACTTTATTATTTTGTCCTTTCCCCCTTTAATTTGTGACGCTTGGGCATTAAATTTACACACATGGGCTGCTACATTTGCAACTAGAATTCACGTGTGAAAAGGGAAAAAATAGAAGAGGAAAAGAAAAGAAGGAAAGGAAAATATAAAAAATGGAAAAAAAAAGGAAATTAGAAATAATTATATGTAATTTTTCTAAAATTAAAAATCATAAAAATAATAATTATAAATTAATTTTGGAATTTTTTGAAAATTTATCAATTTAATTGATACCCGTTACAATTATAATTTTTACAAGTTATTTTAACGATTTCGTTAAAAAATTTTATGTGATTACGCGATTTAGTCGATAATTGAAATCGACTACAATCATATCACTATTGAGTGATATTTAATTATTTTATAGGTTTAAAGTTATAGTTTTAAGGTTTCGATCAAGTTCGGGTTCAATTTCGGATAATTGTGTATAAATTGGATTTCAGGTTTTGGTATGCGATTTAGAGTTTCGATTAATTTTTAGGGTTTTTATTATCGATGTTATATTCGATTTATTCAATTTCATAAACTTTTATTGTTACTAGCCTTACCGACTCATGATACAGTTTAGAACACTTAGATTTAAATTGGGATTTAGACTACCGATTTTCTAGGGTTTACATGACTAACTTAATTTGACACATTAAGCCTTAAACTATACTTGATTGGTGTCAAATTTACTAATAATTAAGGTTAAGAAGATTAATTACACCTTAATCCGCTAATTAGGTTATACATCATAATTAACTATAAGTAAAGAGTGGTTAATCATAAAAACCATAGTAATTATATGAAAATATCACCTTAACAATGCGAACATTATACTTAGGGAGATAATATGAACCCCGTAAACTTTTATATCTAAACTCGAAGTCAGATAAATGAGTCAATAGGTAAACCCTAGAACCGCTCAAGACACAATAATAAAAGATTTGATAATAAAACCCCTAAATAAAATGATTGAACTTTAAATAATAAGTCCAAGAACCTTAAAGAGAGTAAAAACCTAAAACCCTATTCAGATGAATAAAAACCTGTAGATATCTAATTTTTTCCCTATTTATTTTATTTTATTTCCTTTTTCTTTCTCTCTCAAAAGGTCCTAAATTAGTAAAAACACAAAAAAATAGAAAATCCAAAAAATTAAGAAATTTAAAAAAATAATAATTAGAATTTTAGAAAAATATCAAAAATAAGAAATCTACAAAGAAACATAAAAAATAAGAAGTTTAGAAAATAAAAAATTTGAAAAGTCACAAAAAATAGGAAAAATTGAAAGAAACAATTAGATAATTTTAGAGAATAACAATTTAATAAGGTAGATTTTTTAATTAAGTTTAAAAGTTGTGCTGTTAGGCTTGGGCTGCCCTTATCCATATGTGTAATATGGACAAAATATAAGCCAACAGCTTAAAAGATAAGCATATAGACTAGGCATTACGTATGAGCATAAGGTCAGGAGTTTAAATCTTGACGAAGGCATGAAGGGCCTTTTTATTTATTTTTTAACTAACACTGCTACATAAGGAACTACTACATGTAAGGATCTTACTGTAATACATATCCTAACATGTGGCAGCATTGGACTAGTTGATGCTGATGTGGTGTCACTTGGTATGCCACATCAGCTGCCTCGTGTCACGTGATCACACATTGCATGCGACCATTGGACTACATAGCTGACGTAACGCCATGTCAGCCCCTTTTTCTCTCCCTTTCCTTTTGTTTCTCTCTTTTTCCCTCATTTTCTCCAGGTTTTCCGTACTTTCCTAATCAAGAACAAGCTCGGCCCCTTCACTTCAGCTCCAATTTTTGCATAACTTTCACATACACACAATTCCATGCTTTGATTTTGTTTACCACATGGCCTACTCTGAATTGAACCCAATAACACGTCTAAATTTAGTCAAATAAGCATTAAAATTGAGCTCAAAAATTCAGAAAAAAAAAAACTCAATTTTTAGACATTTTCATTCAACTCTGATTTCTAATTTCCTTGTTTGCTAGGTGAATTCATATATAAATAGAGGGCTTAAGGACATAGACGATCATCAACAACCCACTAAAAGCAGCTAATTCATTCACAATCACTCCCTCACCACTCTTTCTCTCTCTAGCTCAATCGCAACTCTTTTTCTCTCCTTGGCTCTCTCTCTCCACTCTATTTCGAGCGGTACCACCACCCTAAGATTACTCCCCACAGCTCAAGCTTCCAAACCTGACCATTCTCTCCCCTAGTCGTGCCTCTAAACTAGCTCACCAAACCGCTGCTGCCAAACCTTAACCACCAAACTCTCCCTTCTTGAACCACTACCTCCAACCCTCTTTAACCCAAACTAAGCCCACGGTTAAGCTCCCTGTACTTCAAAATCTAACCTTAGTTGCTCACTTGAACCCAACAAGCCACTACCCAAACACCCCCATCAACTAATGCCGACCGCTACTCACTAACACTACCTAAACTACCTCTAACGGTAATGGAAACCTCCCTAAACCTACTATCTCCAATAAAATACACACAAAACACTCCTTACCCACCAAAAATTCTACTTGAATCACCTTAAACCACCTTCTATCGATGTTACTATTGAAGACATTGGAAGCTTGACCCAAATCCATTGGAGTTCGATCCAAACTCAATCAAGATTCGACCTAATGCCCGATTTAACCCGTGCTTCTCCTTACACCAAACCAATTTCAATTTGCATTTTCTCTTTTTATATTTATTTGTTTTACTTATTTTACTTACTCACGTTACTTCTTAATTATAAAGGTAATGGAAAAAGAGAAAAAGAGAAGAAAAAGAAAAAAAAAAAGAAAAAGAAGAGAAAATAGTTTATTTATTTATCTTTTTAGTATAACGAAAATAGATTAAAAAAATAAGTAAATAACGAAAAATAAATAAAATAAAAATAAGTAGGTTAGTGAATGAATAAATCTTATCACTTAGAAAATTGTTTTTCCAAATAAGAAAAATAAACCAATTCGTATTCAAATTTAAGATGTTTTAGAATTTTTCAAAAATAATGGAAATAGATAAAAAAAAAAGTAAATAAGGAAAAATAAATAAAATAAAATAAAAATAAGTAGGTTGCCAAATGAATAATTGTCTTATCACTTAGAAAAGCATTTTTCCAAATAAGAAAAATAAACCAATCCATATTCAAATTTATGACGTTTTAGAATTTTGCAAAACTAAAGAGTTCCAATTTATGACCCTTTTTTAGAAAATTTTCTCAAATAAACTGAATTGAATTAAAAACATAAATCCGACGTATTTTCATAATTAAAACAAAACCAACCCACTAAAGTTTTACAAAAAGAACTACCTACGTTTAATCTCGAATAACAGATAAGTAGGCACAAACGAGGCGATAAGAAAAATAAAAATATCTAATTTCCCTTTTTCCTAAATTACTTAAACTATCCAATTAGAGTAATTAATAATTGAGTTTTATGAAATTGAACAGGTGATTTTTAAGATTAAAGTTAAATTTGGAAAGACAGTAGTATCCATAAAGTTTTAAAATTTCTAAACCCTAAATCTAGATTTTCGATTTTCAAAAGCTGTTTCAAAAATTAGTTTTATCGTAGACTAGTGGTTAAGTTATAACCAATCCACCCAATTAGTTATAACTTAACTATTTTTCCCAACTCTAGTTGGGTGGCGCCTCTAATGCGTTTTCAAATTAAATGGATTTTCTTTAAACCCTAATTGATGATCGATATTGAATGAGTAAGGGTTTAATGCTAATCAATTTAAAGGAAACTTAATTTAAAAAAAACCGGGAGGGTGAAAAACTAGGCTCGATAGATTGGTGACTCCACTTGGGACATCAAGAGGGTTAACTATTCAACTTTTGAAATTTAAAATTAAACTTAAAAATCATCTTAATGTAATTTATTTATTTTCTTTCATTTTTTGTTATTTATCATAACTGTACTAATGTCTTTGTAGGTTTAGTTTTATGTATTTAATTGTTTTGAGAAGGAAAATTTATTTTTTGTACCATAAATGCATAATAGATATGGTCAAACTTAGGCTGTCTTAAGACTTTAGGATGGGGAGCCACTATGTATGGTTCGAGTATAGTGGGGCAACCACTGTTTAGGGTTGATTAGCGTACCCTACTTAAACTTTAATGTGACTAAGGAACCGTTTTTTCATAAACACATGAGGTCATAAAGTTTAAGGACCTTTAGAACCCATCCTTTTTTGCATACATGCTATGGGGTCGATGAATAACTAACAATGCAACAATGTTATATAAAGAAAAAAAGGAAAAATGACAAAACCCAGAGTTTCTTTCCTTATATTTTTTCCTAGAATTCATGTACATAGGGAGTCTGTTGTAATCTCTTTTCATGTAAATAGTCTTTCCTTTGTAATTTATGTTTTCTTATAATATTTCAGAAATGGCCAGCTCATTCAATGCTAAGGTCTTCGCCAAGGAGATTCATGTCCACAAACCCATAAACCCAAAGCTCATACTTAACCAGTGGTTTCAGATCTTCAACCTAAGAGAACAACAGGTCATTACCACCAAGATTAAACCTATACTATTACTAACCAGGGTGAATGTTAACAACATGCTGGTGAGGGCCTTAGTCCATTTCTGGGAGCCTAAAGAAGTGGCATTTCAATTTGGGCCACACCTAATCAGTCTAACTTTAGAAGAGTACACCTAATTGCTCTAAGCTCTTCCTTTGGATGAAATATACGTTCTAAAGCTCAGCTTCGGTCTAGCTTACATTTTTTCAAAATTCTTAAGGATTTGTAAGACTAAGGTAAATGATACCCTAAATGATTGCAACAAATACGCTATCAAGATATGGGATCTAATCCATTGGTTCCAAAACGAACCTAGCTTCGATGAATGGGATCTGTTTCTTAGAAATTGGAGGGAGAATCGAATCAAGGCCCATGTGTTAATAGTATTCACCACTGTCTTATTTCCAAGTAGATGTTTTCTAATACACTTTAGGGTAGCAGAATTAGTAGCTCAATTTTGAGAAGGGAAGTCTTATATTCCTGCCCTACTTGCCAAACATATAAGGAACCTTAATTTCCTAAAGAAAAAAGGCTATAGAACTTTCAGGTCAAGCATGGCACTATTAATGGTATGGTTCGTCAGTCACATCAAATACTTTGGGTTAGACTTAATAAGGGGTACATTCGCTAATAAGATTGATCTTATTAACTCTTTCGTTGATAAGATTTAATTACTAGAAGATATCCCTACCCTTCTTTAGATAAAGGTTCTATAAGATTTCTAGATCAGAGACATACTGTTGAACGCCAAATGGAGCAATTACACTAAGGTCCTACTGATTTGTAAGGATTACCATGTTGTACCATTGATTGAATTAAGCCGGCGTATAGGCTATTATCTAAACAACATGGTAAGGAAGTTTAGGGGGGGAGGGAGGGGGGTTGTCCAAGACATAGTTCACAAGCCTTCATTGGATCTATTCACCCTTAACCTCGAATAGCCTCACTCTACAAAAAAGGTATCTAAGCTTCATAAGATCAAAGCTTAGTGGGATACTAGGACCATAACCCCTAACATCGATTTAAGTGAATTCATAGGAAAAGTGGACAAACATCGGGTCACCAAAGAGTACTTATATGATCAACTTCATAAGGTAGGCATGATGCAGCATTGGGCACCAGAAGTCCTTCAACCTTCCCTTATGCATCCTAGCTCTGAAATGGTAACCTATATGAACTAAGTAAAAGCACATATGGAAGTCCTCTATGATGAAAAAGACAGGTAGGAAAACCTATTTCGAGAGTCTAGGCAAAGGTTGCATGCCCTAGAACAACAATTGAAGATGGCCTAGAAGAAGATTCAAGAGTTTGAGTAAGTAACTAAACATGATCAAAAGGAGAAGAAAATGTCATCGACCCATAGAAGAAAAGAAAATTAGTATAGATGAATTTGTATCTTTTCCTTTCTTTTATGTAATAAAACTCCGGGAATTCAAGAATAATAAATAACTTGTTGTTCTATTAATTAATCATCAATCCCCTCCTTTTCATTTATGTAGCACATTTGCATTTCATTCATTTATCTCATTTGCATTCTTTCAAGAATTAAAATATTCGTGTGCTAACTTATTGAGAAGTGGTTTTAAACAGGTTGCCAAGATGACTCCTAAATGTCAAACCTTCTAAAGAAGCCTTATCAAAACCCATTTTCAAACTAGAATGGCCAACTAAGGAAATGACAACACCAACACCAACACCAACAATAGCAATGTCAACCCCGAGGTCATTTATCTCACTAAGCGAAGGTTCCAATATTTGGAGCGAACAGTGGGGAAGATTGCAGACCAACTAAGCTTTCTTGCTACTAACATTGCCTTACTTAGGTCCACAGCTCCATCAAATGAAGAAAGTTCTAAAGCCCGATATGGAAAGAATGTTAAAGCCCCACCCCTCGAAGCAGAAGAAGCCTACCCTAAAGTCAATCAGGCCTTCGAATCTTTTGAAATGGAAGAGGTCTTTCCAAAGGTCAACCCAACTTTCGAGCCAAATATTTACTCATTCCTAGTCAATCTAAAGCATGAAGCTGATCAGGACAGACTAAAAGAACTTGAGAAGAAACTAACTTAACAAATTACTAAAAAAATGAAAATGCTCGAGGGGTATGATGGATTCGAACATGTTGGTATAATAGACTTTTTTGCTTATGATTATAGAAGCTTCCTAAAAAAGTTTAAAGTACTTGACTTCGAAAAATACAATGGGATTGGATGCCCTAAGTTGCACACCTGGCTATATGTATGCAAGATAGGCAAGTATGTGCAATATGATCGGCTTATGGTCCAAACCTTTCAAGACAGCCTAACTAACCCTGCTTTGACTTGGTATGCTCAATTAGATTTGAATCAAGTGAATACATGGTAAAAACTAGCCAAAGCATTCTATAAGCAATATAGATTCAACATTGAAGTGCCACCAACTATGATGGATTTGGTTGCCCTAAGGAAGAAGTACAATGAATCTTTTAAAGACTGTACCCAAAGGTGGAGGTCCTTAGCTGCAAGGGTATCTACCTCGATGACTAAGAAAGAGCTAACTATAACTTTTATCAACACTCTTGAGAGACCTTACTTCGCTCACCTGATTAGACAAGCCTCTTTTAGCTTTGTAGAAGTAGTAGCAACAGGGTATCGGATCGAATGTGTTGTCTCCTCTAGCAAGCTACAAGAGACATCAGACGGAAGACTACCCTCTTTTAAACTTACCACCAGTAAGACCAGAGAAGCTACTATCAATATGGTCAATTTGAATACCAGGCCTAATGCCTTGGTCTCTTTCAAGGGAAATCTTCCACTGGCTCAACAACAGTACAAAAGCCAACCATAGGTTAGTAAGCCTCCAAGGCAGTTCACTAAAATACCCGTTCTACTTAGTTAAGTGCTTGAAAATCTAAGAAGAGATAATTTGCTCCATTTTGAGGCTCCCACTGAAATGTACAGGTCGAGATTTTTTTATTGTACTGCAAGATGTCAATATCATCTAGTGTAAGTGGGTCATTCAACCAACTCGTGTTGGAGGTCAAGGAACAAAATTTAAGGTGTAATTGATGAAGACACAGTACAACTGGATTTTGTAGTAACTTTTGCTCCAAACTTCAACAACAATCCCTTATCGAACCATGAGCCCATCATCAATATAATATTTGACAACTCGAAGCCCACCATCAACATGATTGGTTCCAACCGAGAGCCTAGGGTTTATAAATTCTACAGATAAGAAGAGAAGCAAATTCCACAAACTAAACGGTATACCTTCCATGTGCCTGTAGCCCTCAAAAATTATAAAACCTCCCCTCTCAACTACCAAGCAGTAAATGAGGGCTAGTTAAGCTCACTTGTGGGGGAGATTACTCGCTTTGGTAGAATTTATGATCTAAGGGAAGACCTAAAAAAGAAGGTCGTGCTGGAAAGGCCAAACAATGAACAAACTGAGCATGAACAAGGATTGTCAACGTTCACCAAGATGATCAAGTCTAGTGAGTATAAAATAATGGATCAGTTTGCTAAGACTCTAACACAAATATCCCTCATGAGTCTATTGATGGCATTGAATCCACATCAAGAAGCTCTATTCAGAACATTAAGGGAAGTCAAAGTCCCTTATGAAATACCAACTGAAAGGTTTAGATCTATCGCTAATTCCATCCTCACTATAGACCAAATTTCTTTCTCCACCAAGGAACTAAGTGAAGAAGGTAACTATCATACTAAGCCTCTATTCATAATAGTGAGGATAAATACATCATCACAATAAGAGTCCTCATCGATGATAGGTCATCTCTGAATGTCTACCCTCTAGCTACCCTGGATCTATTAGGTATGGATATGATCGCTATCAAGCTGAGTTAGACAACAGTAAAAGCTTTTGACAAATCTAGGAGTGAAATAATAAGAGAGATTAACTTACTAGTTCATATCAGCCCATAGATGTTCAACATCCCATTCCAAGTTTTGGACATTCCAAGGACCTTCAATCTGTTATTGGGAAAGCCTTGGATACATTTAGTAGGGGCTATACCATCAAGTCTTCACCAAAAGGTTAAGTTCATCTCCAATGGCCAGGTCATCACGATTCTAGGTAACCGGGATTACGAAATTTATAAAGAAATAGCTATACTCTATATTGGCACTAAGGAGGAAGAGGACTTTGGGCTCCAAATGTTCGAAGAGATATACATGATCATTGATTGAAGGAAAGACAAGGGGCCAAAGTTCAAACAAGGCCAGTTTGGAACCTATAGGATAAGATACATTCCAACACCGATAAAGGAGTTGCAAAGAATGTAAGCTAGGGGCAGAAAAGGTAACAGGTTGTATTACGCCTCGATGACCTTCCCACCATTGTCAAAAGGATACCTCCAGCAAAAATAAAATAGCTAACCTATCTAACAAGTCTCAGCACCTGAATAATTGGTTTTCCATCTCGATGAATAGCAATAAGTCTTCCCTAGGACAAAGGATGAATCACGGTCTAATATTTTATTGAGTTTTGTAATAAATTACCTTTATTCTACAAATAATTGTACTCAAAAGAAAGTTCCTCTAAATAAGAATTGGTCTCTTTTCTCTTCACTTCTTCCTTACTTACACTTTTTCTTCTACATACTTTTCTTTTATCTAGATCCAATGATCCAAATAAAGCCCATGGATACCTCACGTAGATAGGTGATGAAAATATTAATATCACCTTTGGTCCTACTAAGTTAGTCATCGAGAATAATGTCAATGAATATAACGACATGCAAGAAAGCTAGCAAAAACACGAAATGAGTAGAATTTCCATTAACGAGCCAACTGAGATAATTAATGTGGGGACTAATGACAACCCCAAGGTGTAAAGATTAGAGGAATTTTAAAAGAGGACTAAAAGGTAGAAATGACTATATTACTATCTGAATACCAAGATGTATTCCTACGAAGACATGCCTGGATTATATTTGTCGATCGTAGTCCATTGTTTACCTATTTGAGAGGATATCAAACCTAAGAAATAGAAGTTAAGAAGGTTTTGACCAAATGTCCTGTTAAAGATCAAAGAAGTCAAAAAATTACTGGAGGTCAATTTTATTGAGATATTTGATTATCCTGAGTAGGTAGCCAACATTGTGCCTGTAATGAAGAAGAATGGAAAAGTCAGAGTATGAAAAGACTTTCGAGACCTTAATCAAGCAACCCCTAAACATAATTTCCCCTTGCTCCATATTGATGTCTTGGTTGATAGCATAGCCAAAAACCATCTTTTTTCTTTCATGGATGGATTCTCCGAGTATAATCAAATTTGAATATCTGAAGAAGATAAAACCAAGACAATATTCATCATAACTTAGGGCATATTTTGCTACAAAGTAAAGCATTTTGGACTTAAAAATGCTAAGGTAACTTATGAAAGGGCCATGGTAGCAATCTTTCATGACATGATGTACAAAGAAGTTGAAGTATATGTTAATGATATGATTGCTATGTCCAAGGAAGGAGAAAATCACATGGATAATCTGAGAAGATTGTTTGATAGGTTTAGAAAATTCTAGCTAGCTTAACCTAGAGAAATGTACCTTCAGAGTGACTTTAAGGGAATTATTGGGTTTTATAATCAGTCAAAGGGACATCGAAGTAGACCCTAATAAAGTCAAAGCAATAATTGACTTACCCCCTCCATGCACACTCAAAGAAATCAAAGGTTTGTTGGGCCATTTAAACTATATAGCCCGTTCATATCTCAACTCACAAACAAGTGTCGTCCTATGTTTAAATTGTTGAAAAAGAATGCCAAGATCAATTGGGACGAAGGGTGTGAGCAAGCCTTTACAATGATCAAAAAATACCTCGTAAACCCTCCAATTTTAGTAGCTCCAAAACTTGGGAAGCCTTCATTCCTATACTTGATAATATTACCGGAGTCCATGGGGTGCATGCTTGATTAGAAAGACAAGGAAGGAAAAGAACGGGTTACATACTACTTGAGCAAGAAATTCACTAAAGGGGAACATAAATATTCAAAAATTGAAAGAACCTACTATGCTTTAGTCTAGGTAATGCATCAACTCTGACAATATACACTCTACTACCAAGTTGAATTACTATCTCAGCATGATCCCCTAAAGTACTTAGTAGACAAACCGGCCCTAATTGGAAAAATCTCAAAGGGGCAAATGTTACTATCAAAGTTTAACATTACGAACATGAACTAGAATTCAGTAAAAAGGCAAGCTCTAGTAAATTAATTAGCAGAAAATCAAAAGGTACAATTCAATTTCCTTAATGAAGATATCTTAGCAGTTGAGGGAAGCTCTAATAAAGGAGAAGATGATGAGCCATAGAAATGGAAGATGTTCTTTGATTGTCTAACCAATGTGTTTGGGTATGGAATTAGGGTAATACTAATATCCATTGAAGGTACTCAATACCCTATGGCTATAAGGCTCATTTTTCCATATACTAATAATATCGTCGAGTATGAAGTATGCATCATGGGACTCAAAATGGCCGTAGATAAAGATATTTAAGAATTAGAAGTGTATGAGGACTCTTCGCTCATTATTGGCTAAGCTCGAGGAGAGTACAAAACTAAAGATTCCAAACCGGTACCTTATCATTGGAATTTGACTGAATTAATGGGGAAATTCAAAGAAATCACTTTTAATCACTTACCAAAGAACTCAAAATCAATTTGCTGATGCCTTAGCCACTTTAGCATCTATGATCTAAATATCTAGTGGAGTTGAGATTTAGCCCCTAACTATTGCAATTGAAGACAAACTTGCTTTTTGTTTGACAATTGAGGGTAAGAATGACCAAAGGCTATGGTACTATGATGTTAAAATATTCCTATAACAAGGCACATACCCTGAAGGGGCCGAGAAAAAGGACAGAAGGATGATAAGTAGATTGGCCTCTCAATTCTTAAGAAGTGAGTCCACTTTATATCAATACTCTTTTGACGGTTCACTCTTAAGGTGTGTAGATGATAAGGAGACTGAGAAGTTAATGAGAGAAGTACACAAAGGAGTATGTGCCTTCACAAGAATGATTACATGTTGGCTAAGAAAATTATGAGGCTAGGGTATTATTGGTCAACAATGGAAAGTGATTGCATTAAATACGTCAGACATTGTCACTTATGCCAAGTTTATGCAAATAAGATAAATACCCTGCCTTAAGAACTATATATACTCTCAGCACCATGGCCTTTTTTAATGTAGGGTATAGATATCATTGGCTTGATTACTCTAAGAGCATCCAATGGGCATTGCTTCATACTAATCGCCATCGACTACTTCAGGAAATGGGTTGAGGCTTCGTCTTACTCAAGCATTACTAAAGGGGTCGTGGTTAAGTTCATCAGGAGAGACATCTTAGCCTAATATAGGACTCTAAAGACTATCATCACTTACAATGGCACCAATCTCAACAACAAGCTTATGTCAAAATTGTGTCGACGATTCTAGATCATTCATAGGAACTCTACTCCTTATCAACCCCAAATAAATGGAGTCGTTGAAGCAGCCAACAAAAACCACAAAAGAATCATCAAGAAAATGGATGTTACAT
This sequence comes from Lumnitzera littorea, assembly GCA_024138015.1. NCBI lineage: Eukaryota > Viridiplantae > Streptophyta > Magnoliopsida > Myrtales > Combretaceae > Lumnitzera > Lumnitzera littorea. The sequence continues at coordinate 54,924,415 of JAMXBB010000005.1, read as the reverse complement.
ATAAGGATTGGCGTGAGATGTTGGCATTTGCACTCATGGCCTATTGAACTTCCATTAGAACGTTAATTGGGCCAACACCTTACTCTTTGGCATATGGCACTAAAGCAGTATTACTAATAGAGGTTGAGATCTCATTACTCAGGCTACTATCAAAAACTCAGTTGGACAAAACCGATTAGGTAAAGAAACGCATCGAGCGGTTGAATCTGATTGATGAGAGGAGATTGATAGCCTTATATCATAATCAATGTTATCAGCAAAGAAAGGCCTAGGCTTTTAACAAAAGGGTACGACCTCGAAACTTCAACGAAGGTGATTTGGTACTAGAAAAGACTCTCCCTAATGTACAAGATTCTAGAGGGAAATTTGCTCCCAATTACGAAGGCCCTTACGTTGTGAAGAGATTATTACTAGGAGGGGCTTTGATTTTGTCTCAAATGGATGGTCCAGATTTAAGAGACCTTATAATTGCTAACACTGTAAAATTGTACTACCTATGAGAAGTCAATGGAAATTTTTACTCAAAACACGAAAATGCCAATCATTTTGAATGTCATTATGGGCTAATTTTCATTATCTATAAGCAAAGTTGGAATCTTTGGCCGTTTATCGACGTTGGAACAATTGCCCTCTTTATTGAAAGTTCCAACTCCCTTTACTCCATTTAATTGAACCCATACATTGAAAAGACAAGAGAGGTTAAGGAGAAAGATCTAAGACATTGGTAATTGAAAAACTCTTTAAAATACTTTATTACAGATTAATCCCCCTCAATGGGGAGTTTTATTGTCTATTTTTTAAGGAAATGCAAAATCCAAGTAAGCAATTACTCCACAATAGAGGAGGATGAGGGCTTCAGTTCGTAAAAATTCCAAAAAGATAGAAACAATGGGTGGCATTCTACATTAACTTAACTTCCATGATTTCTCAAAAGGAGCCGATAGGGTCTCAAACATTCTATACCAAGAACATTCAAGTTGATAACAAAGGACCAAAACATGAGTCAATTAATTTTGATGGGGCTTTTCAAAAAAGGTTCAATAGTTTGAGTGCTATCAACAAAGACCAGGAAAGTTCTTCTACATATTGCTAGCACATCGATTTTTAAACATCACACTTGTAAGTAACCTATGACTAGTTTTTTCTCTCAACAGTGTTTTTTTGAGCCAAACCATAAGGCACTCAATTTTTGCATTTAGTGTTTAGATAACCTTTAAAGGAAAAATCTTAACTCGGTTTCTTTTCCAAGTTCTTTTAACAAGCCCATAAGGCATTTTTGTTCATCAACTTCTCTCAAGAAAGCCCATATGACGCTTCCCTTCACTATGTTTCTCTTAGCAAGCTCGTAAGGTACTCTTCTTCATCGATCCTAACTTAAGGTTGCTAGTCCTCAAGAGACGCTCCTGCCTAGGTTAGTAAACCTAGTGAGGTACGACCAAGTTCTTTAAATCGATCCCAACTTAAGATTACTAGTCCTCGAAAGACGCTCCCGCCTAAGTTAGTAAGCCTAGTGATGCACGACCAGGTCCTTTAGATCGATCTTATATTAAGGTTGCTAATCCCCAAGAGATGCTCCTAACTAAGTTAGTGAGCCATAACCAGGTTTTAGATCAATCCCAACATAGGGTTGCTAGTCCTTGAAAGATGCTTCTACCTATGTTAGTGAGCTTAGCAAGGCACGGCTAGGTCTTTTAGATCGATCCCAGATTAAGGTTACTAGTCTTTGAGAGATGCTCCCACTTTAGTTAGTAAGCCTAGTGAGGCACAACCAGGTTTTAGATCGATCCCAGCTTAAGGTTGCTAATCCTCGAGAGATGCTCCCATTTAGGTTAGTGAGCCTAGCAAGATACGACCAGGTCCTTTAGATCAATCCCAGATTAGGTTGCTAGTCCTTAAGAGACACTCTTGTCTAGATTAGTAAGCTTAGTGAGGCACAACCATATCCTTTAGATTAATCCCAAATTAAGGTTACGAGTCCTCAAGAGACGCTCTCGCTTAGGTTAGTGAGCCTAGTAAGGTATGACTAAGTTTTTTAGATCAATTCTAACGTAGGATTGCTTATCCTTTAGAGACATTCCCACCTAGGTTACTGAGCCTAAAGAGATGCGACCAAGTTTCATTTCTTCACCAAATCCCTTGTAGACCGAGTATAGGATAGCTAATTAGTTGTTTTAAGGTTATCCTAAGGGCAAAAATAGTATCTCTTTGTCTTTATGGCAATGCTTTGCCACAAAGAGGGGCAATTGTAGATACCCAATTTTTGTCCCCATTTATTTTATTTTATTTTATTTTCTTTCTTTGTCAAGGGTTCTTAAATTAGTAAAAACAAAAAAAAAAGATAGAAAATTAAAGAAAATCCAAACATTAAGAAATTAAAAAAAAAAAGAATTTTAGAAAAATTCAAAAATAAGAAAAAACACAAAAAATAAGAAATTTGGAAAAATATCAAAAATAGGAAATCAAGAATGAAACCCAAAAAATAAGAAGTTTAGAAAATAAAAAAAAAAGTGAAAAAATTTAGAGAATTGAAATGTTACAAAAAAATAGGAAAAATTGAAAAAAATAAATAATTTAAAGGAATAACAATTTAATAGGGTAGATTTTTCAATTAAGTCTAGAAGTGGAGCCGTTAAGCCTAATCTTAGATTTGAATCTGGCCTATGCTGCCTTGGTCCATATGTGCAATTTAATTGTACATATGGATAAGGCACAGGCTAATGACGTAACGGATAATCATATGGACTAGGCATTGGGTATGAGCACGAAGTTAAGGTTTGAATCTTAGCAAAGGCATGAAGGGCCTTTTTATTTTTTATTTTTTTAGCTAACATTGCTGCATTAAGAACTACCATATGTCAGGATCTCACTATGCCATATCTCCTGACTCGTGATAGCACCGAATTGGTCAATGCTAATGCGGCGTTACGTAGTAACCACGTGGCATGCCACATCAAATGCCACCTATCACATGATCACACGTTACACGCGACCATTGGACTATGCGATTAACTTGGCGCACGTCAGCCCCTTTTTCCCTTCCTTTCCTTCTCTTTCTATCTTTTTCCCTCATTTTCTCTACGTTTTCTACACTTTCCCAACCAAGAACAAACCCAACCCTTTCACTTTAGCTCTAATTTTTGCACAAATTTCACACACACATGCCCAATTCCTTACTCTGATTTTGTTTACCACATAGTCTACTCTGAATTGAACCCAATAATGCATCTAAATTTAGTCAAATGAGCATTCAAAATGAGCTCTAAAATTCCAAAAAAAAAAAAACTAAATTTTCAGACATTTTCATTCAAGTTCGATTTCTAATTTCCTTGTTTGCTATGTGAATTTGTATATAAATAAAGGGCTTAAGTACACAAACAATCATCAACAACCAACCACGAGCTGCTGATTCATTCACAATCATTCCCTCACCACTATTTCTCTCTTTAGCTCAACTGCAACTCTTTCTCTCTCTTCATCTCTCTCTCTCCACTCCATTTCGAGTCGCACCACCACCCTAGGATTACTCCCCATAGCTTAAGCTTCCAAACCTAACCATTCTCTCCCTTGGTCGTGCTTGTAAATTGCCTCATCGAACCATTGCCACCAAACCCTAACCACCGAGCTCCCCCTTCTCGAGCCACCACCTCCAACCTTGTTTTACCTAAACCAAGCCTACGGCCAAGCTCCCCATACTTCAAAACCCAACCTCAACCGCTTACTCGAACCCAGTAAGCCACTACCCCAAACACCACCATCAACCACCGTCAACCGCTACTTACCAACACTACCTAAACTACCCCTAACAACCATAACAACCTACTTACCCCTACTATCTCCAATAAAATACACACAAAACACTCCTTACCCACCAAAAATTCTGCTTAAATTGCCTTGAATTGCCTTATGTCGATGTTGCTATTGAAGACATTGGAAGCCCAACCCAAATCCAGTGGAGTCCAATCCAAACCTGATCGAGATTAGACTTAATGCCCAATCCAACTCGCGCTTCTTCCTAGTCCAAACGAATTTCAATCCGCATTTTTTTTATATTTATTTGTTTTACTTATTTTACTAACTCATGTTACTTCCTAATTATAAATGTAAAGGAAAAAAAAAAGAAAAAGAGAAAATAGTTTATTTATTTATTTTTTTAGTATAATGGAAATAGATAAAAAAAAATAAGTAAATAAGGAAAAATAAATAAAATAAAATAAGTAGGTTGGTGAATGAATAGTTGTCTTATCACTTAGAAAAGCATTTTTCTAAATAAGAAAAATAAATCAATCCATATTCAAATTTAGGACGTTTTAAAATTTTTCAAAAATAAAGAGTTCCAATTTCGGGCCCTTTTTTAGAAATTTTTCTCAAATAAACTAAATTGAATTGAAAACATAAATCTGACATATTTTTAGAATTAAAACAAAACCAACCCACTAAAGTTTTACATAAAGAACTATGTATATTTGATCCTGAATAGTAGGTAAGTAGGTACCTATGGAGCGATGATAAAAATAAAAAATCTAATTTTCGTTTTTCCTAGATTACTTAAACTATCCAATTAGAGTAATTAACAATCGAGTTTTATGAAATTAAAAAAAGTGATTTTTAAGATTAAGCTTAATTTTGGAAAGTTAGTAATGCTTGTAAAGGTTTAAAATTTCTAACCCTTGAATCTAGAATTATGATTTTCAAAAGCTATTTCAAAAATCAGTTTTATCGTAAACTAGTGGTTAAGTTATAGCCAATCTACCCAATTGGTTATAACTTAACTATTTTTCCTAACTTTAGTTAGGTGACGACTATAATACGTTTTCAAATTAAACGGTTTTTCTTTAAACCCTAGTTAAGGATCGATTTTGAATGGGTAAGGGTTTAATGCTGATTGGTTTAAAGGAAACATAATTTAAAAAGAACCGAGAGGGTGAAAAAGTAGGCTCGACAAACCCTAATACGCATGAAACCTTAAAATGATTAGAAAACATCAATAGATTGACTAAAATCTTAATTCGAAGTCTAAAACCCTAATTCAACTAATAAATCTTAAGTATATTCCTAAACTATTTGCTAATCGTAAATATTTTCTCTAATCAATTAGAAACCCTAAATTATCAATCTTGTACATGATCCCAAAACCCTAGTTGATTGTGAATACTAAAAGTCTGTTATGAATGAAGTGTTATAGGTCAATGGACTTAATTAAAGTAACAAAATATGGCAAAACCCTAATTGTACCCTAATTAGGTTTAAGTTGCTTAATTAAGTATAATCGCGATTAATTAGCTTAATTTTCCTTTAATCCATTTGCCAACCCTAGTCTTCTTAATTAGGAAATGGACAAGATCAATTAGGAAGACAAGATAAAATGATTAATTGGCAATTGGGATATTTTGGAGACATATTCTTACCTTGTTTTGCAAAATTCATAAAATTAAGTGGTCCTAACATAAAGCCAGTACCTAATAACTGAAAGAGGAGAGGGTTTATCCCTTATATCCTACCTTCTTGATATGCAATTTCACCCCCTTCAAAACCTTCAGAAAACAAAATTTTACTCAATTACACTAGTTATACCTACGATATCTTGAGAGTTTAGGATTATAAATACTACATAAATATGATATAATCATATACATGTCATTTTAGAGCCATATAATCATACATTCATTCATGTATAGGAGAATGTTTTATATAGATAACTTGAAAAGAAGTTGATAAAACTCTTTGAAACCCTAAGTATCATGCATGCTGCCCATTTCTTAGTGAATATTCATCTCACTTACACCATATTCTGTAATGTTATTAGCTTAAAATAAGTAAGAATGTGATTAAAATAAGGAAACATACTAGAATAAGTATTGGATGGAAGAAGTTGAACGAAAGCTTTGAAAAACGCTACCTGACCACTACTATTATTAGAGTTAATAATATGTAAATTTTGATTACTTAGTGTAATGATATGATTATTTAGTGTTATGTATGATTTATAATGTAATTAACTAAGTTAAGTAGGGTAATTATGAGTTAGTAGCCTAAACTAGCTTGGTTGATGATTAAGGGCTTAAGAATAATATTGGAAACCTCATGAAAGAAAAGAACCACATCTGGAACTTAGATGGAATTAGACCAAACTTAAGGCTTTTAGTGGACTTAGGCACAAAATAATAAGAGGATTCGGGCTTAGGGCTCTAAGATGCAAGATGAACCCAAAAGTACCAAAAAGGGCCCAAAATAGAGCCTAATAACTTAGTAACCAGATCTAATCTCTATACTAATAGGCTCATAAAATAAAATATTAAAGGCTCATTTAGTCCAAAAGCCCATTAGGATCATTCTTAATAAGCCCCTTAGTGAGTTAAGGCCCAAAACTACCAAAAAAGACCCATTTAGGCCTATAAGGATAACATTAAGGCCCAAATTAAAAGTAATAGAATTTGGGTAGAAACAAAAACTTAAATATCGAAATAAAGACCTAAAGGGTCAAGTGTGAAGCCTAATGATGCATCAGGCAAGTGCATCTATCAATTTATAATATAATAGATTTGAGTCCGAATATTGATCCCTCGAAGACTTTGACTACTAGTACTCACTAGATCTTTATTATCTAACCTGTAAATTAAATTTCAAGAAGCTTAAAGAAGTAAATCTAAATTACTGTTAAAACTAAATTGAAGATGAACTAAAATGCAATTCAAGAATTTATAAGCAAACAATGCAATTAATTCGAGATTCAACATTGTACCTAGATCTTGCTCCCCTTAGATCTACATGTGATTTCCTTAATGATCATCCAATTTATTCTTTAATCTTTCTTGAATGGGAGAACTCTCTACTAAATGTAATCACTTTCTCAAGTTAATTAACCCTAACCTTAAAATCACCTATTAGAATCTCTTCTCAATAGCATGACCTAAGATTACATTATTGAACAATGAATTCTCTATGCTTTAATTTCAAATCTAGGAGAATCTTGCAAATTATCCCTAATCTTGCAACAATTCTCATCAACTATGCCTATATCTAATCTTATAAGAAATCTCTCGATTCTCTTATAAGATATCAAACCTTAGATTACTACCTGCAAAAATAATAACCTAATTCATTAAGCAAACATAGTTGAATCAAGAAAATAATAAAGAACTAAATTAATCAAGCAATTGAAATATCACATGAATAGATCTAGGTTCCATAAAACCTAGATACCAAGGTCTTACTCTCTATACATTGCAAAATAAAAATCTAAACACAAAATATAGAAAATAATAGAAAGAAGCATCATGAAATCCAAACAAAATTAAATCTTGAAATCTTCTCTTCTACTTGATTTCTTGATTGTTCTTGGCTTCAAGAACTCCCCCCAAGTCGTGCCAAAAGTTCTCTTCTCAAATAAACCCTAATAAGGCTTTATATATGAATAAATGAAAAAAAAAAATAGGTCAATTGGAAAAAACATGACTAAGAACACAACCGTATCTTTTAGTAATGTACTTGATTGTGCTTCACATTTATCTTTTTTTTTTTTTTACTAGAAACAATACAACTAACATCATAGTCGTGCCTTTTGGTCATGTCTTAGGCTATAACAGTAGAAAATTAGCTCCAATTTTACTTGAAAGTGATACAGTCATGCCATTCGGTTGTGTCGATCTTTAAACCTTCATAACTTACTCATTTTAGCTCTGATTTAAGTGAAATTTTTCTCTATCTTCTCGTTTTTTTGCGTAAATGGTTTCATAACCTAGAAAAGAAAAATTACTCAATTAAGTATTATGATCTAAAAATAAACTCAAATATCAAGGAAAATCATCAAAAATCACTAAATAAAATATGTGGAATTAGGAATTCATCAAACTTCCCTACACTTAATAATTTGCTTATCCTCAAGTAAATAAAATAAAGAAAAATTAAGATGAGAATGCTTAAGTTAAAAACCATTACTACTTAGAAAATCGGACAAAATTTACACTTAACCTAGAAAGATTTAACTTATTAATCTAATCAATTTTCTTAAATGACTTCCTTAACTCATACACTTAATCTTCTTTTCCCTATGTCCAAAGGACATAAAGTATCAAAGTTCACAAGTTAATTTATATAAATTAAAGTTTAACCAGATCATTTAATAAAGGATTCCATACTTAAGATCATATTTAACATGTTGCCAAGTACTATAATTTAGAGTAAACACATAATATATCCTCTCATCCTCTGATCCTCCCCTTAGTTCATGCTTTCGTTGGAAGGCTTCAAATTCATTGAATCTATTTTATTAATAAAGCACATTATTCAAGGATAATTGTATTGGCAATGAGAAAATATCTTGCTCTTCTGATAAATTAAGACCAATTGATACTAACCTAGCTCTCATATTAGTAACGGGAAAAAATCTTGCTCTTCTAAGGGACCAAGGCCAATCCATATCAACCTAGCCCTTATATTGGTAGTGGGAAAGAATTTTACTCTTCTAAGGGACTAAGGCCGATCTATATCAACTTATTCTTCAAATTTACTTTAGTATTGGAAGTGGAATTTAACCTTACTCTTTTAAGGGACCAAGGTGAATTCTTACCAATTTTTCTTTTATTTTTTATTTTTTTTTCATTTTTATATTATCACTTCCTACCTCTAAATATTTCAAATTTTAAGGGATTTCTTAAAAGAGAAATTTTATTTTTTTGTTTACTAAGGATTATAAGGCTCTAAAGTTATCTAAGAGAAAAGTATACATCAAAATAAGCTTAAAAAATAATCATAACTAACTCCTAACTAGTAATGTTGCTTTAATCCTAAGTACTAAAATTCTAGGCTAAATAATCCTTAATTTTACTTAACAAAGAATTTACCTATCAACTCTAGCATCACGTAAATCAAACATTAAAAATCAAGTATTCAAATTACATTAAACTCATTGGAACTTATCAATTTCCAAGTAATTGTAAGTCAATAAAATAATAAAATTGGGTTAAATGCAAAATTGGTCTCCTAAGTAGCAAAAGTTTCTATATATTTCTATGTCCCCTTCCCTATAGTTAAAATCATACATTATCCCCAATGTATGAATTAAGTTACATAATAGAAAATATATTATTCAAAACAACCATGGGTAAGACGATATAAAAATGGGAAAGAAAAACTAACACTCTTCTAAAAATTTGAGTAACATAATTCATCAATGTAAGAAGTCTGAAGTAAGCCAAATCAAACGAAGTCTCTAACATGAGTTTTAAAGTTCTAAGGCATCGACTCCACAATCCTCCTAATTGGAGGCATCAACCATAAAATCATCCGCATCCTCTTCATATTCTTCATCCTCTACCTTATCATTGACATCTTCAATAGAACTTTCCTCTTGAGCTCCTTCATCTTAACTTGTAATTTAGCTCTTAATACCATGTTTCTCTACAAAAAGATAAAAGATTCAAGTCAAATTTCCAATACACCAAAGCTTCCCTACACTTAGAATAAGGAAATAGACCAAAAATCATGACTAAGTATGGAAAATAAACACTATAACTCATTAAGGAATTTAGTCAAGTACATAGTATGCATACAAAATGTAGTTGTGTTCTTGAGAAATCATTCATGCAATCCTCAAAACTATTGTTATGAAAGAGATTCCAAGCATACTTAAACTCCTAATTCCTCATTTACATGAATCAATAGCACTTGTATGTTGATTAAACACCAAAGCCCTAAGTGCTAAAATGAAGAACAAGGCACATAAAGCAATAAAATCCAACACTTCAACTCAAATATGCAAGAATCACATGCTTATAGTAATGTACTATAAATGATACGATCATGTCACAACCCATGTCTTTCAAAATCTAATTGTAGCACCTATTCAAGAACACAGTTGTGTTCATCGTACACATCATTACCTATCATTCAAAACAAGCAAAATTCATGAACATATACTAAAAATTACCAACATGCATTCAAATTCTAACTAATCTCTCATGCATAAGTGTCCAATCTAAGTAAATTTAATAGCAAAATTAAAGAAAAAGAGAAATCAAGAACTTAACCGGATTCTTGATGTAGTGTGAACTTGAGAAAAAACATGAATTGGTATAAGTGATGGGTTGTAAATCAAAGATGAAAAGTATAGATGTGTTTGCTATTTTGTGTTTAGCGTGAATGAGAGAGTAGAGAGAAAGAGAGGATCATATTTGTATGATAACAAGTGAGGAGAAATGTTGAAAAAAACTTATGGGGCGTACACTTATTAGTGGGCATGATACGACCTAAGAGACAACCGTGTCTCACGATCGTGTATCTTTTTATGGCACAGCCCAAAAATTAAGCTAATATTGATATGGTTCGAGACACAATTGTGTCTCTAGACTGGATTACCTATTGCGGTCCAATCATAAAAGTCACTTAGAATTCATGTAGTCTAGGACACGACCGTATACTACACTATTTTTTTTTTTACTTTTTATTATTTATTTTACTTTTTGTATTTTAATTTATGCATGCCATACCTAAATGCAAGAATTGAAAAATAAAAGAAACTTAAGGAAACAAAAGTACAAAATAACTTAATCAAACAAAGTCAATGCAAAAATTAAACTAAAAGGAAAACTTATTTTGTTACACTTATAAATTTTGCAATTTTGTTTAACTTCCAAGTTGCTACCCTAGAAACTTTGCAACGGATATTGTCCCCTAGACCCCTACCCACTAACCAACTAGTGAGACCGCCATATGCATAGCACAACATAAAAGTAAACTTGACCCTAAAATGAAAAATAAAAGTGGTAAAGTGCTAAGATAAATAATAAAAATTACTAAAATAACCTACAAGCTAGAAAATAACAAAAAAATAAATAAATAACTTGGGTTGTTGTCCAAGAGCACTATGTTTAATGTTGACAACTTGATAGGATGCATTGGCCACTTACCTTCATCTAAGTGGAGATGGATCTCCATCCTTACCTCGTTTTCAAACCCTCTAAAAGAGGCTTGAGTTAGCCTTTTTCCATTGGTATAGCAAATTCTCACATCTAATTGCATAACTTCTATTAAGTTTCTTCTTATCATGCTACTCATCAAACTCGTGTTGATCGAGTCTCTTCTTCTTATCTGCTTTTCACTTAGATGGGGTAGTTGTTAGTAGCTTTGAAATCCTTACTACAAAAGCATGATAAGAATCTTTTGAGTGTTTTCGCTCCAAGACTAGTGATTTTACTTTGGGAGGTTCTAACTTTCCTTCCTTTGGTCTACAAAATGATTTGATCCCTATCTTCACCACATTGGGTTCATTAGGTCCCAATTGAGCTACAACTTCTTATTGATTAAGGGTTTTCACCATTTCTCTATCTCTCGTTTCTAAGCATTTGATCATAGGTTCTTTAACAAGTGTTTCTTATACGTATTCAGTAACAATAGCATTAGAAGTATTATCGTCATAGCTTATGTCCTTTAAGTCAAGGAACTTATGCATTGAATCTAGATTTTAGAAAACAATTTCCTTATGTCCAACCCTTAAGATGAGCTTACGCTCACTAACATCAAACACAACCTTAGCAATAGCTAGGAAGGGTTTACCTAGAATCAACAGTACCTCAAGATCCTCATCTATATCAAGGATAAGAAAATCGACAAGGAAAATGAATTTATCAACTCACACTACAACATCTTCTATAATGCCTCTAAGGCATGTGGTGGACCTCTCAGCTAATTGAATGCACATGAGTGTTGGTTTAGGTTCTCTTAAGCCTAGCTTTTTAAACAACCTAAATGGCATCAGGTTAATACTAGCTCCTAAATTTGCCAAAGCATTGTCTATAGACAAGTTTCCAAGTACACAAAGAAAAGTAAAACTCCCTGAATCTTGTAATTTCTTTGGAAATTTCTTCTAGAGTAGTACGGAGCATTCCTCGTTTAGTATAACAGTTAAAAGATCCTCCAACTTCCTTTTGCTTGATAGAAGATCCTTAAGGAACTTTGCATGTAACATCCTTGAAGGAGGCTTGGTAGTTTTACTTAAAATCTTTATATCACATGTATACCCATGATATAAAGACCACCTTATAAGTCAAAGGTTGCAAGTCTCTAACTAGTGAGTTTCTAAGGGTGCTTATTTATTTTACATATATCTACTTAACTATATATATATGTATACATATATATTTATAAGTGATCTAATAATCCACAACCACTATAACCGCAGAGAGTTGGAATCACCTACCAAACAATAAGAAAGAATATCTATATCTCGACAAACATAATGCCACTAAATCCCTTAAAAGTTTAATTCAAATATAACACTTGCTTTCCTAAACTTATATTTTACTTTCTTAGCCTGATGGAGCACTTTGTACTCAAATCCTAGCCTAACCTCAGCTTTGTAAGACTTGTAAAAAGAAACTATTTTAGGTGGGGGGTAGGGTGGTTAGCTACATCAAGCTTGCTGAGTAACCTTCTTACCTTACCATCCGACAATAACAAGATAGTTATTTATTAAACAAATGAATCTACATACATGCATATGTAGTGCAAACAATATATACAGTCGGCCGGTAACTGTATGCAATAGGGTTTTAACACCTACTATTACTACAAATGGGAAGTATTTAGACATGTTAGGACCCAGGTATCCACATCCAATATGAAATCTCTTAACAATGTAACTACCCTAAATAGTAGACACAGCTCAACCTCAAGCAGAAGGTAGCACTCCCTAGAGCCGAGTAGTTCCAAAAGGTTAAGGAAAGAACATGTCTCACGAAACATGCCATACAATAAACAATCACAATTCATAATATCAATATGGATCCATCCAAGCATGATCTCACTCTCTACTATGTGGTGCTGACACCCTTTAACTCATGTTATAAGATGTAACGCATGTTCAGTTTAATTAGAGGCTAAATATTTATTAATTTCGAATTCATGGGGTGGTCAAGCAAGCATATTCTACACATTCCAATGCCCTACGGTTAATGCAGCAAACAAGAGTGTTTGGAATATCTTAAGATATTTTGCAAGCATAGTTTAACCAAAAATAGGCACATATAAGTTCCCATATGCCCTAACATGCATCAAGTTCAATTATCATATATAATTAAATAGTGCACAAACTATATGCACAAAACAAAGTAAAATAGAAGGCGGTATACTCACTCAGCCTTGAAGTCAAGTATTCCCAATAGTCCTCAATAGTCTCGAACTTAGTATCCCCAATTACTTGAGTAAGGTAACTAAAGTAAATAAAAGTCGTCTTAAACGTAATCTATTTACTAACCTCACTATAATTTCCCTATTTCTACTTATTTCGTATCTTGGTCATAACTATCTCGTTTTAATTCAAAATTTCGTGTTCTTATAGTCGATTTTCATCGTTTTCGAGAGTTCTTTCATTTGGTGAAATTATTTATGGGCTTTTGGGTCAAAAATTTTTTGGTTTGGGCCTTACAAGTTCATAGGCCCAAAGGGTGAGTTTGGTTACTTTAGGGTTTGGGCTTAGTTTTGTGCTTTAAGCTTAGCTTTTGATCTTAGACCTTACACTTAATATTTTAGGCTCACTTTTAGGTATTTCAAGTGGACTTTTCTGCCCAACCCTTTAAATTTTCACCTTAGGCCTTGGTATTATTCTTATGGGCTTAAATGAGCCATTTTTATTAGTTTAAGGCCTTAGCTTGTTGAAGGGCTTATGGGGGATGGCTTTAATGGGCATTTGGACATAATAGGCATTTTATATTTTATTTTAGGAGTCTTTTAATTTAGGGATCAGATCTGGCCACTAAGTTCTTATGCTCTATTCTTGGTTCTTTTAAGAGCTTTTGGGCTTATCTTGCATTTTAAAGTCTTAATCAACTTATTATTTTGGGCTTGAGCCTACTAAAAGCCTTAAGATAAGTTCATTTTCTATTAGGATTCAAATCTAGTTCTTTTCATTTATTGGGCTCCTAGGCATATTTCTAAGGTTTTAATAACTAACTAAGCTAGTTTAGGTCTAATTTGCATTCTAGGACCCTAAACTTGATTCTAACTTATTCCAATAAGCCAAATATCCTAATGGATCCACTAAATAAGCCGTTTTACTAACTGTTTCAAATATGGTTCATTTCATTAGTGGGGTTTCTAACAATATTCCTAAGGCCTTAATCTCCAACTTAACTAGTTTAGGCCATTAACTCATTATTACCCTACTTAACATGGTTAATTACATCCTAAATCATACTTAACACTAAATAATCATGTTATTAAGGTAATAAATCAAAATTTATAGATTTAAAACTTTCATGAATGTGGTGGCCAAGTAGGGTTTTTCTAGGCTTTCCTTCAACTTCTTCCATCCAACACTTATTCTAGTGTGTTTCCTTATTTTAATCACATTTCTACTTGTTTTTAGCTAATAATATCACCAAACATGTTGAAAATAAGATGGATACATATCAAGGAGAGGGCGACATGGATGGTACTTAAGGTTTCATAGAGTTTAATCAACATCTTTTCAAGTCATTTATATAAAACTATCTCCTACACCTCTAGAATACAAATAGCAAACTAGCTAAGTACATGAATGAATGCGTAATTATAAGTCTCTAAAATGATATGTACATGATTGTAACATATCCATATAGTATTTCTAATCTTAAACTCTTAAGATATCATAGTTATAACATATGTGAATAAGAAAGTCAAGTTAGGTGAGTTTTACCTTAGGCTAACCTGTATGAGTTCTAAATTTTCCACTAAAAAACAAAGTTAAAACTTACTTCTTTAAGAGTAAATGTTTGCCAACAAGAAACTAGGGTATGTGTGTGATCTTTTGGTGGCAGTGGCTTATCATTTGGTGGCATGTGGTGGAGGTAAAATCAAAAGGCGTTGAGGTATGCAGGGGGGGTCTAACAGCTCCTTTTTCTTTCTTCGCTTTTTGCTTTGGTTTTTGTTTGGGGTTCTTGAGAGTGTTTCCTAGGGTTTTCTATGCATGAAAAATGGTATCAAATGAGGGTCTTTAAGGGGTGAAATGGTAGATATTGAAGGTGGATTAAGGGGGACAAGAGGTGGCTATTTAGGATGGATACGTAGTCTTCTCTTAGTGCTATTGTACCTTATTTACTTTTTACTAAATAAGGGAGGATTTTGTCTCCTAAAGGACAAGTGTCATTTAATTCCTAATTAATCCTTTGTCCTTTGTTCTTAATTAAGTTTGACGTGTTACCAATTAAGATGTAATGAGAGTTGGTAAATGGATTAAAGGGTAATTAAGCTAATTAATCGCAATTGTACTTAATTAAGCAATTTAAACCTAATTAGGGTCTCGTTATATTTTATCACTTTAATTAAGTTAATTGACCTATATTACTTCGCTTGTTAGAGTCCTTTATTATTTGAGATTAATTAAGGTTTTTGGACCCCATATGAGGCTAGCGATTTAGGGTTTCCTAATGATTAGAGAAATTATTTACGATTAGCGAATAATTTAAGGATACACTTAGGGTTTATTAGTTGAATTAGAGTTTTAGACTTCCAATTAAGGTTATACTCAGTCTATTGATATTTTCCAATTGTTTTAAGGTTTTTAGTGCATTAGGGGTTTTACACGTATGATTAAGGTTTTAGGGTTTTACTCTCTTTAGGGTTTTTCGACTTTATTACTTAAGGTTTATGACTTATTATTTATGGTTAAATCATTTAATTTATGGATTTTATTATATCATTTGTTATTATATATTGAGCAGTTCTAGGGATTACTTATTAAGTCCTACATCTGACTTCAAGTTTAAATCGAAAAGTTTACAAGGTTCATATTGTCTCCCTAAGTATAGGGTTGGCATCATTAAGGAGATATTTTTATATAATTCCTTTGGCTTTATATGATTAATTGCTCTTGACTTATAGTTAATTATGATGTAAAACCCTGTTTAGCAAATTAAGGTGTAATTAATTTTCTTAATCTTAATTACTCGTACACTTGACACAAATAAGGTGCATTTTAAGGCTTAATGTGTCAAATTAAGTTAGTTAAGTCTATTAGGTCATCTTCTCTAATTAGTTTAAGGAATTGAGACAATTATTGTTGTTCAAGTATGTTTTAGAGGGTAAATTAGGATTTTAGGGCAATTAAGTGATTAGTCTTCGATTAATGAATAGTTTTATTATTTAATTAGAGTACAATAGTTAGGTTAGGGCTTTTGATTATAGATTATGGTTTTACAATTTAAAAGCTTACACATATTAGGATTTCAATTAAGATTTTATTGTTCTAATGTTTATTTAAGGGTTACAATATTCATTTTAAGGTTTTGAATTCATTGTTAGGATTAACTATACCAATATTCATTTTTGGCTTAGCTTACCCTTTATCGGTTTCGGGGAACTCTCATGGGCTTGAACTATCAATCTTTTTTCCATTAGGGTTTGGAGTTAGTTTCGTTAGATTAGGTTGACCTTAGGAGTTAACATTAATTATTGGTATTTACTTATAAGATTTTAGGGCTTTTGAGTATAAGGGTCAACTAAAGCTTGGATTGCCATTTAAGGTTTTAAGAGTTTGAGTTCGGGTTTTTTAGAGTATTCTTTTAGGTTTAGGGTTAGTTATCTTGCTAATACTAAGGATATCTTTCAAGAAATCTTATTAACTTTCAACTCTTTATCTAGGAAATTTGTGGAGTTTACATCCTCTCCCCCTATAATAAGTTTTATCCTCAAAACTTAATGATAATAATCTCTCATCCCTATACTTTTATGGTATCCTTCTTGCATACATTAGCTCTTAATTCTTGTCTCTAAATCAAGCATTCATACACACACACACACACACACACACACATATCTAACCATTAGACTTCTACAACACATAATTTAGTCTCCATCGCCAATATTACTTCACAATCATCATGATAAGTTCATACGATCTCCTTCTAAGTTATATTATTTGAGTTTACTCCTTAAAGTTCCTTGAAAGGTTACTTGGTTGTCTTTTGTATGGCTTACTTTTGGGCACCTAGAAAAGATGTGTCAACAATTTTTGCAGTTGTGCCCTAAGTTGTGTCTTTTCATCGTATACTTGACTATGCTTCATGTTTGTCCCTTTTTTTTTTATTAGAAACAACATAACTAACAACATGGTCATGTCCTAGGCTGTAACAGTAGAAAATCAGCTCCAACTTTGCCTACAAATGACATAGTCGTGTCATTTGGCTTTGTTGATCTTCAAACCTTCATAATTTGCTCATTTTAGCTCCAATTTGAGTGAAATTTGTTTCTATCTTCTTGTTTTCTCATGTAAATCCTTTCAAAACTAAAAAAAAAAAAAATTTACTCAATTAAATATTATTATCTAAAAATAAAATCAAATATTAAGGAAAATTATCAAAAATCACTAAATAAAATATGTGCAATTAAAAACTCATCACCTAACACCTAAAATTAAGGCCAAAGCCTAATATTAGGCCTAAATCCTAAAGCAATCAAACCAACACCATTGACCAATGAACTTATTTGACCCTAATCGAATTCTTACAAGTCTAAACACTGTAAAATAACTTCACTAAATAAAAGAACACTCGAAAAAGATGAAAATTGACTGTAAGAGTAAGATATTTTGACTTAAAATAAGAAAGTTATAACAAAAATACAAAATAAACAAAAATAGAGAAATTATAATGAGGCTAGCAAATAGATTAAGTTTAAGATAAGTTCTATTTACTTTAACTACCTTACTTATGTGATTTGGGATATTAAGTTCGAGACTACCAAAGACTACTAGGAATACTAGACTTTAAGACTAAGTAGGTATACTGCTCCCTAGTTTTCTCTATTATGTGTTTGTAGTTAGTACACCATCTAATTATATATAATAATTGAACTTATTGCATATTGGGGTATATGAGAACTCATATGTGCATGCTTTGGTCAACTCTTACTTACAAAATACCCTAAGATATTTGGAACACCCTTGTTTGCTTCATTAGAAATCAAGGTATTAGAGTTTCTAAAATATATTTGCTTAATCACTCTATGAATCTGAATTAATAAATATTTGACCTTTAATAAAACATAACATGCATTTCATCCTATTGTATAAGTTAAAAGGCATCAGCACTACGTAGTAAAGTAGCAGATCATGCATAGATGGATCTATAATGATATTATATGTTATGATTGTTTATTGCACGATGTGTTTGTACGACATGTTCTTGCCTCGATCTTTGAGATTTACTTGGCTCCAAGGAGTATTGCCTTCTATTCCAAGCTAAGCCATGTCTATTGCTGAAGGTGCTTATATTGCTAAAAGAACTCATATTATATGTAGATACTTGAGTCCTGACGTATCTAAATACTTCCCAACCCAAACAATGGTAGGCATAAATAACTTATTATTATTTGATGGTAAGATAGGAAGGTTACTCACTAAGCTAGATGTAGCTTACCTTCCTATAGTTTCTTTTGCAAGTCTTATAAAACTGGGGCTAGGCTAGGATTCAAGTATAAAGTGCTCCATCGAGCTAAGAAAGTAGAATGATAAGTTTAGAAAAGCAAATAGGATAGTCAAATTAAACTTTTAAAGTGTCTAGTGTTTTTGTGATTGCTGGAATTTAAATACCCTTTCTTATTGTTTAGTAGGTAATTCCAACTCTCTACGGTTTTAGTGACTGTAGATTGCTAGATCACTAATAGTTATATATATATATATATTTATTTATTTATATTTATATTTAAGTAGCTATATGTAAAAAGATTAAGTATGATTAGAAACTTACAAACTAGAGACTTACAACTTCTGAGTTATAAGATAGCCTTTATATCATGGGTGCACACTGATATAAAGATTTTAGGTAAAACCACCATATGCTCTTTTTGGTTGTTACAAAACTAACTCACAACCACCTAATGTGAATGAACCACAAGGAACGACAGTAAGAAGGTCTCAAAGGGCAAAAAGATTGGCTATTCCAAATGATTATGTGGTTTACTTGCAAGAACATGATTTTGATCTAGGAATTAATGAAGACCTGGTTTCATTTTCACAGGCCATAGAAAGTGTTAAGTTTGATAAATGGATTTGTGTTATGAAGGATGAATAAAAATCCATTGAACAAAACCACGTTTAGGACCTCATTGAGATTTCAAAGAGTTGTAAACAAGTCGGCTATAAATGGGTCTGTAAGACAAAGTGTAACTCAAGACATATTGCCAAGGGTTATGCTAAAAAAGATGGTATTGATTATAAAGAGACCTTTTCACCAGTCTCAAAGAAAGACTCATTAAGGGTAATAATAGTTTGGGTGGCTCATTATAATTTAGAGCTACATCAAAGGGATGTGAAAACAACCTTTTTGTGATACCTTAAGATTTCAAGCCCATATGATGATCCTAAGATTGGAGCTCCTAAATTTAAAATGCCAGGCTGTGTTATCTATTTTAATTCAAACTTCATAGTAAAGCTAGAAAGGTTAGACGAAGTGTTCTAGTAATGTCAATTTCTCAAAATAAGTTATATAAAAGAATTAATTTAAAAAAAAAAGAAGTCAATTTATCGATAAATCCAATAATTATCAAAAACATAAAATTTGAGCTTTGAGATATAGCGAGATATTAAAGATAAGTTATTTAACTTTCAAAAACAATTAATGAAGTTGAATTATATGAAATATACATGTATTAACAAAGAATATTCACTATACGTATTAAATATATATAATAATAATAAATTATAAAACTAAGGAAAATTAATATAAAATCATGGAAAATTAATAAAAAAAAGTGAATAGATGAGTCATCAATGATGTGGTAGCATAGGAAATAATGGAAAACATGACTCATCATTAATTTAATAAGGAATTAGCACCTTAAGCTTAGAAAATCTAGAAGAATGACATGTCTATGCCATATGTCCAATTTTTAATGAATCAATTCAATGTGTAAATTATAAATAGGAGCTAAACACATAAAAAACGACATTTTGGAAATCTCCAAGTTTACTATTTATTATATTTCTTTTGAATAAAACTAGTATTTTGACCATTTGTTGAAATAATGAGTTTTTGATAAAACTAATGAATGAACCCTACAAGTTTTTACTTTTAGAAGTTTATAAGGATATTTGGAGTGCTTAGTTTTTATCTGACACATAAATTTGTTTATTTTCCCTAATTTTAAGCTAAAATCGCTACTTTCGTAAAAATAGATAATAGCTAATTTAGGATAATTAATGGTCAATAATAAAACTACATATTTTTGTGAGTCTATAAGACTTTTCATGAAATTAATCAGGCTCATATACAATTTATCACGTATTTTCCTAATATAAGCTTATATATTGACTTACTATGTAAAATAGTAAATAATACTATTATGATAATTGATAAGATAGTGCAAGACCAGTATTTTTGGTATAAAATAGATGTTTAAGTTTGGAAGTATAATTTTTAGGGTTCTTAGTTTAGAACTGAAGCATATACAGGTCAATTATGATGTTATGATAACGTTTGATTGAGTTAGTAGTAAGAAAGGGTATTTTTAGGCTTGTAGCCTTAGTGATCAATCTTGTTTCTTATCATATATCAATAGTACTCGAGACATTAAGCATGACAATATAAAGTTTATTGAAATTAGATAAGAAATATGTAAGATATGGTCAAATGAAGTTTAAAAACACAATAATAAAAGCTTATAAGAGTTTGGGTTCAAGCCGTAGCTGATTTGAAGAATGTGTTATATTTTCTTAAGTATGATAAGTAAGGAAGGATCATGTTGTGGAGTCTAGGATTTTTGCACTATTACTAAGCTTAGGTAAGTAGATTTAATCTTTGCTTGGAGTAGATATATTGCTACTCATAACATTACGTGTTGTTTGATGCTATATTGATTGAAAATGACTATATTTTGGGTGAACTGATATGCTACTATAATGGATGCTAATGTAGTGATTTTGAATGATAGTAACTATATCTTAGTTAAACTGTTATGTTGCTATGTTGGGTGTTGATGTGGTGTTCATGAATGATTGTACTAACTTAGAAAGTTAAGTGATTACTAACCTAATCTTCTAGGTGATCACCTAAGTGAACCCTAAGTGAGATGCTAGATTTTCGCTAAGAAGAGTTCAAAAACTAGAAGTAGATAACTAAGTTAAATAAAACTTGAAGACTGATTATGCTGAATAATATACTTAAGTTGTTATTGCATATCATGGCATGGCATAAAAATGGACCTATAGGTCAAAATTTTCATAATGAGGCTTCCAAGTGATCAAGAAAAATTATGACTTTATTAACTTAGTTTTTGGAAACATATAGATTCTCATTGCCTGAACATCTTGACTATTTTGATAGTCTAATCTGATAAACTACAATGTGTAGTCTAATTTTATAAAAAAAAAGTTGGGTGTCCTACTCTTAGGTAGCTCCTTGTTGCCTTTTTGATTTGGTATACTACAGTGTGTAGTCCAATTTAGTAAAATAAAGTTAAGAGTCCTACTCTTAGGCAGCACCTTATTGCTCTAGGTCCTAGACATTGTATCAAGATGCCCAATTATGTCAACTAACCGGATGAGCATTTTGGAAGAGCATAGGATATCGATATTGATTGATGCCACAGGCATGAGTATAGCATGCTGCATTGCTAGTATTAAATGCCTGCTTGGGCCAATGTATGAGAGAAGCTAAATGTGCTGGTTATGATTGAAATGTTTTAGTTGTAAAATTACCTATATTATATTGTTTATTATCTACTCTTACTCAACATCAATAGCTGAAGGGATAAAATATTTTATCCATAAGTTAACAACATCGTAAAGGGCCTAACACTAAGGAAGATGTATACTAAGAGTGTGAGTTAGAGTCAACAACTTTTGGATGGAACCTATAATAAGTTGAGAATCATACTATTTTGAAGATGACAAAAGAAAAGGATTGTTCATGTTTTGATGTAAATTTTAGCTATACATATAAGTTGTAACCAAATGTCTAGTTGAACTCCGATGTAGCAAACCAATTATCAAATAAATAAAGTTTTCTTTTCGTAGACACCCCATTTGAAGGCTCAATAACTTAACAACTCAACTAGGGATATCAAAAGTGTTAACCACTTAGAAACTTTCTGAAATTAAATTTACCCTTCAAAATACCCATGTTATTTATTTATTGTTATGATTCATTTCATGTATATACATGGTTTTAATTACTGTATTTACATTTCATACAACATACTCAGGACATTATGGGAGGGGTGGTAGGGGGAATGATTGTATCATGGATATAGGGGAGATACGGTCAAACCTAAGCCATCTTAGGACCCTAAGAGGGGGCCCATTGTGTAGACTCCGTATATAATAGTGTAACCACTACTCGGGCTTCAATGTGATCAATGAACTATTTCCTAAGAATCGTGTAAGGTCATAGAGCTGAAGGACTTTTAAAACCTACCCTAAATTGCATACATATCTTTTAGACTAACAAATAAATAGTAATGGGCCATATCACCAATGAAAGGTTAGAACTCTATTGGAATTCCATTATACCATAAAAATATTACAATACACTTTTCCTACATGGTAATAATGAAATTCTGGTAAAAGTCACAACCTCAAACCCTCTTGTTGCCACATTATTATTTAGTTGTTGGCCTTTGCATTTGCATCCATATGCCTTCATCTTTTCTTGTATTTATATGTAAATTTTAGCATTGTGCTTATCTATGTAAACATTAGAATAACACCATTAACCCTTTAAAGGCATACTTATAGATTTTTAGCTAGCCCTTGTAATAATTAAAAAAAAAAAAAAACTTATCGCTTGTAAATAGTTTTTCTTACTTTAAAAGGTAATTGGACTTAAATCATAATTTTTTGTTCCTCTTTGTAAAATTTAAGAATCCACTACTCTATAGACTATCATAGACTCTCTCATCTTTGTAAATCCTTAGTCCCCTTGTCTAATTCATAAATCCTTGTTCATTTGTGTAAAGCCTAATAATTGTAAAATAGATCCCCTTACTAGCATTTTCCTTCCTACTGGATTGTATCTAGATTGTCCAACTAGAAATCATCTGTAAATATTAGGTATCTCATATGATTTACCTTTGTAAAATAGTTTTTTTCTTTTAAATAACACTTCCTATAAGTATTGTAAGTCATCTTTTACAAGTTTAAATACTTTCATTTATTTATCATAAATCATTTTTCACTCTAAGTTTTTTCAAATGTAAATATATCTCACCTGCATTTTTTTTTTCTCTTTCTTGTCATTTGTTGTGAAATATTTTATAAACTTTCCTTTTCTTCACTTTTGTAAAAATTCTCCATAAAAGAAGTTAATTTGATTCTTTTTCTATATATAAAAGAAAAGGAAAAGGAAAAAGAAGGTTGCTAACGGGTAAGGATTCTTTCAATTAGGTTCATATGACTGATGATAACATCATCTCCCTAAAAAAAAGGGTACTTAATAGTTGTAGATCTTGTTTTCCATAATTACCACTCTCCAAGTGTCTTAAGATTCAAGTTTGGAAGAAAGATTTTCAATTCTAGAAGAAAAAGTAGCGACACTACAAAAGAGCATAACAAACTTAGAAATGGCAATGGGCTTAGTGCTTAGAATACTTCAACACTTGACATCCAATACTAATCAAATGTTAGCAAGGCCAAAAAATGAATGTGGCCCGAAAAGAAAAGAGCTAAGGATGAGTAAGAAAAAACAAGCCCAAGGGACTTGAAGGAGACAATTCACTCAACTAAAAATCTTAATGGCCCAAATCTTTCATCATCTAAAGGAAGCAAAGATCCTGGCCTATGAAGCCCCTAATCTAAATTATAGACCACACAATTTTGACCTATAAGCTCAATACGACTATCATATGGGTTAAAAGGGGCACTCTACTAAAAAATGCTGGAGGTTAAGGAACAAGATTCAAGACCTAATTGATGCTAAAGCTATTCAGCTATAGCTTCAAGAAGTTGGTCTTTCTCTAAGTCATAAGGGGAGTTTAATTGAATCACCTAAAGCCCCAATTCTTTCAGATCAATCGATACCTTTTGATAAGCTCATATGTCATCTTAAATAGTTAGGTACTAAAATGGAGAAAGTTAAAGTAAGGGCAAAGAAGAATCAAATTATTTTCAATAAAGTCTGTAATAAACTCATAAGAAGATGTTTTAAATGGCCTTATAACATCTAGAATAAAATTATCTTTGTTCGCCTTTTAAATTGGGTGATTGCAATTGGATTAATATTAGGGCAAATGAACGTATGTTCTGGTATCTTATTTTGAAAATATAGAATAAAAAGAGGCAAACTATGTCCCACACACTAACCTTAAACACTTTGAGAGTTGAGTGAAATTGTAGTAAGTACATTTTAGACTCATTCCTTAAAGGAGGTCCATTTTAAATTAGATACATAGATTAAAAAGAAGTTAAGCATTCATTTTCAAATCCTAAACACAACTATCCATTGTTAACCTCGTTGGAACAATTTAGAGAATTTTCAAATTTAAATCTTATTAAGAACCACCCTATAATGGGGCAATTTAGAGGTTAGGGTCATTGATAAGGAGGGAACAATAAAATTAGTTTATGCTTGCTTAAGTAACGTTAATTTAAAAATGACTTTAATTTCTGATAAGTTATTTTTTTAAAAAATGAAGAAGAGCCAATTCCTTAAGCTTATACATACCTTACTCAAGCCCACACACTAGAAATTCATGGATTTAAGGCCTTGAAATTCTTAAAAGACAAAAACTCGTCAATGGAGAAAATCATTATAGGGGCCAAAAGAAAATAGCAAGAAATAAAGGGGCAAAGTAATTAAAAAGAGAAAAAAAAGGAAAAAATAATAATAAAAAAAGGAGAAAAGAGTCTGAAAAATTGGGCTTATGTGTAAGATAAAAGCCCCAAAAGATATATTCTAGTAAGGGCAATAAAACTAAATCAAAAAGCTAAGAATCATGGCCTAAATAGCCCTAAAAAGGCAAGGCCTTGAATCATATTCCTAGCCTGAAAACACAGAACCGCCATATCCACTTCGAATCATACTTCAAAATGATTAATAGAAAATTTTCTTACCTATGCTAAATCACATCAAACCTCCCCACCCACAATACCATCCTTAATAAAAGCTCTTATGATCTTAAAGGATAATTTATCTTTAATAAAAATTGTTTTTGAAACTAGGGTGAGCATACTTCTAATTTTTCCTAAAAGTTCTTCACTTGTATACGTAAGATTAAATAAAAGTATTTCTTTCAAAATAGGCCTTCTCAATAGTCCTTTTGAAAACTATTTTTCCAAAAGCCTAATTCATAATATTGGATCGAAAAAAACCTAACAGATTAATCAAAGCGTATCACTTGTAAATAAAAGTATTTCTTTCAAAATAGGCCTTCTCAATAGTCCTTTTCGAAACCATTTTTGCAAAAGCCTAATTCATAATATTAGATCAAAAAAGACCTAACAGATTGATCAAAGCGTATCACTTACAAAATGGACTATAATTTTTGGGATTGTAGTAAAGAGTATAATTTGAAACGAGAGTTCATAAGGAAGCTCTCTTCCACTAGACTAATTATAAGTTACCTTTTCCTTAGAAGAGGAATGTTTAATCACAAGGCCCCATTGGGAAGCTAAACATCAAGGTCAAGAGACATTGAGATGCCACACGTGGTTACCAAAAAAGGGAAAGGGGGGCAGGGGGGTGGTGGTTACAGCACTTAAATAAGAATTTATACTCATTAGCAAACTTTCAAGAAGAGAGAGAGAGAGAGAGAGAGAGAGAGAGAGAGAGAGAGAAAGTAAAGGCTTGTTAAAAGTTTTTGTCCATGTCGGCTTGAGTAGCCAAGCTTTTAATTTAGGTCATCCGTTTCCTTTTTAATGTGGTCACACATTTTAAGTTGATCACATTAATCTAAGTCTTCAAGGAGACCTACTTCTTGTACGAAGAGGAAGTCGAAGTATTAGTGAATATGAATGTGAGCTTCTACGATTGATGCATCTTACATATCTAGAATTAAGAAGTAGTGATTAATTTCGTATACAAGTGTTCTTAGCAGGATTATATCAGGAGACTCGAGTCAAGTTGAAGGAATTTTAATTAAAAACTTATAATGAAGTGGTTAAAAAAGCAAGGGTGATGGAAAATGCAAGAAAAGAATTCTTGGAAAAGCAAGATGAAGAAAATAAGGAAATCTTTGAATCAGACGAGGAGTCAATGGATCATGCGAATCAGAATGGCAAACAACCCATTAAAGCATCAAGATCACAAGTAATTGAACCAATTGTGAAGAAACCACACCAACTAAATTGCTGGAAATGTAACCAAGATCACCGGCTAAAAGCATATCTTCGATTAAAAGGAAAATGTTCCTATTGTGGAAAAGCTGGACATATAGCAAAATGGTGTTTTAAAAGGAAGAGTGCTCTACTGTGCAATAACTATGGAAAGCATGGTCATACTATTACTGAATGCCATTGGAAGTGAGTAGCTTGAAAAGGAATCTAGTGACTTATGAGGAACTTTGGAGATTTGATGTAATCAGTATCAATAGACTACATATATGAAATATGGTATGTGAATTAATTAGGATGTATATAGGTAGAAGTTAAGTACTAATATGAATTTTGTTGATTATATGAAAACTGGGTACTTATGAATGATAAAAGGAGTTTTAGTAAGAAGTTATTTCGGTCAAGTTTCGAAGACAAAACTTTTTGTAAGGGGGGAAGAATGTAAACCTCGCAAATTTAGCTATCTAAGTATAGAATCAAATGCCCAAATTGTAGATAATTTCCTGAAGTCAATAGTGCTAGTAAGATTTAAAACCGATTAAAAATCTCAATTCAAAACCAAAAGTGAATATGAAAAACCTTAAATTATCAATTGAACCTCTAATCGTATACGAAGACCCTAAAACCTCAAGTATATGTAACTACAAAAATTAACCTTGAACCTCATCAAAACCCTGAGATAACAATTGAAGACTTAATCGCGTATAAATATATTAAACCTTAAATGTGTAAAAACACTAAAGATTATACCCGAACATAATAAAAACCCTAGAACTATAACTTTAAGAAATTAAAAGCACTAATCCACCCTAATATACCCTAAAACCCTAAATTGATAATATAACCCTCGTATTTTGTCAAATCATTAGTAAAAGGTTAGAGATAACTTTCAATCATGCATAAATATTTAGAATACTTAAGTGATTCCTCAGAAACTAAGATATTGCATTGTAGATCACATTCATCTTCTAAGCATATAACTAGGATAGTAATACATAGAGTTAAGGGTTTAGTTGATGCTTAGGTTATATGTAGTAAACCTTAATATCTTAAATGACACTTTTCATGACAATTACCTAAAGTGGCATACCAAATGATGTTTTTAGGATATAAATAGTTAGAGAAAGATCTCATTACTTATTTTTACTAATTATTTCAACGAACCCCACATTTCCTTTCATTTCCTTAATTTTTTTCCTAGTTTTTCTTAATTACTTCATTATGAGCATTCAAATTTCATTCAACTCTAAGAGAGTTGACTAAGTCAAAGGTTGACCAAGTCAAAGGTTGACAAAGTCAACAAATGTCATTGTCATCTAGAATTCTCTTCTCCTTTCTAATGATTTCTTCTCTTTTCTTCCCTTTTTCCTCACTTCTTTGCCGTCCACATCCCCTCCCATCTAGACCCCACTCATTTCTTTTTTGGAAACACAAATTAAGACAATAAAACACTCTCTTCTTCCTCTTCTCAAACCGTAAACCTACCCCCTTTACTCCTTATGCTCATATTCTTTCAACACTTCACTTTCACAATTTCTACTTACATAAATCAAGGAGAAAGAGGTATGTTATCATTTGATTATCTATGTTTTGTAGTAGTTAGTTGTGTAAGTTAAGTTAGTATAGAAAGTTGGTATAATATGTGCATATGTGTTGTTGGAAGAGGAAGCTTCATATTCATGCTTGGAAGTGTAAGAATCTTTAGTACATGGAAGAAGAACACATGTGTACATATATCTAAGTATGTGTATATAAGAGTATACTCAATAAATACATGTATAAAGCCCTTTGTACATAAGTATTCATTATGTACATAACCTAAAATAAGCCATATACTAATTATACATACATATGCCATGCCAAATACGCCCCTAAAATACAAAAAGAATGAAATTGTGAAGATTTCTTAAGAGGATAAATAAGGCATACGAAAATACGTATAAAAATATGTATGTCACCGTATGCATATATGGGTATATGTATTAGTATGTGTATAAGTACATAAGTGTACATATTATTATATTATAAGTGTAGGTATATAACATATGTATATGTATGAGTACATAAGGATATATATATTTATATGTAATCAATGAATTACATAAGCCATGACATCATCAAATGATTGCATAAGCCATGACATCATCAATTGATTACATAAGTGATGATATAAGCATAGGTTTATAAAGAAGAAATAATAAAATTACATAAGCATATAACATAGGTATATATATGTACTTAGAAGCCGAAAATCTCTTAAACCCTAAGACACTTCTTAAATTGAATGAAACTTCATTAAGTACGTAAATTAGTAATATCAATGTAAAAAAAAAAAAAATTCCCTAAGTGTAAGAATCTAATGGATAATTAAATCATTAAGTACAAACATAGGGTATAAATATAAGTAATAAGACTAATTAAGCTTCAATAGTTAAAATTTCTATAAATTTAGCCCATATCATAAAACACGGGTCTTAACATCCAAAATGGACATCACCGTGTGAACATACGTCCGAAAACGATGAAAAACGACTATAAGTTCTCAAATATTGGAATTAGAATGAAAAAGTTATAAAATACATAAAGGAAGTCTCATAACTTACAAATATAAGAAAATGGTTACTACTAACCCCATTGAGTGTGATAAACCCTATACACATTATACTTAGGTTATATTGGGGAAAACTAGATCAACTACAATAGACTTTTAGTTAATTAAGGAGTCTGACTTTTCAGAATACTTATAAGTGTTACTATATTTTAGGTATTCAATATCGAGTTCGAGAAACCCCAAAGCTTGAAGAACAAGCAATAATTCAAGTGAGGGAGTTCTAATGACCTGCTACTTGCTTGTACGTATTACTTACTGTTACTTGTATGTTTGAATGACTGTTCTGCTTGTATGCCATCATTTGTGTGATAATTTTTTTTAAATTAATAAATATAAATATCTGACCCAAATAACCGGTTCTATTCATCGCATGTCTATGACTCAATGAATGTATGGATGGAGAGTGCTAACCTTGCAAAATATTGAAAAGGGTATTTTTGGAAAAAGGTTTTCTTAATCTTAAACATATTTTGTACGATTTTGATAAGAGCTATAGTGCCAAAAATGATATTTTATCGTTAAGGTAAAGCTAGCATGGGTTCTCCACTTGATAGCGAGAGGACTTGCTTTATTGTGCCTGTAAGGCCTTAGTAAACTTTAATTGCGAGAGGACTCGCTTTTATTGTGCCTGTAATGCCTTGGTTAATTTTGGTTATGAGAGAACTCGCAAGTTTATGCCTGAGGGGACTTGGAGGGTGGATAGTCCTAGTTTGGAATCCCCCTATTTGGATTAAAACTCTTTTCTTGACTAAGGTAATAGTCGAGTTTTGCCTAGAGGAGTGGTGCCCCTAAGTAGCCTCATGCGGGTAAGCTAAGGTGCCCTGTGCGGGTAAGTATAGGGGATAATCGAAATATAGACAATGTAATTCTACACATTCCATAGTTCTGGACTCCTATGGATGTGTTGCTTACATTCATCGCGTGTACATTCATGTTGTATGTGGATAACTTGCATGCATATGTGATAATAATGTGTGAAAACTTGCTTGACCGGTGGTAGTGAAGAACGAACTCACTAAGCTATTATATACTCACTCCCTCATAGTTTCTCTTGTAGGTTTACTTATATTAGGATTGGGATAAGTCTCGAGTGCTGAGTGCGAGATGAAGACATGTATACTAGTATTAGAAATAGTTGAGTACTCTTTAGATGATACATAAACAACCTTTGTTGATAATTTAATTTTTCTTGTATTTCTTTTTTAATATTGGTATATCCTATCTTATTATTTGGTAGGAGATACCAATTCTCTGCAGTTTTGAGGAACTGTGGGATATTGGACACCCATAGTTATTTATATTTATATTTTATAATAAATTAATTACTTAAAAATGAGTAACCTTAGTGATTAATCATTTAGAGTCTTATAATCTCTGACTTATAAGACAGTTTTCATATTATGGGTGCATATATGTTATGGAAATTTTAGGTAATCCTACTAGGCCCCCTTTAAGGTCCTGACAGTTAGTGAGCTCAAAAGAGCATGAACAAGTTTTCTAAATTGATTCTAATTTCGAGTTACTAGTCCCCTAGAGATGCTCCCACTTAGGTTAGCTAGCTCAAAGAGCTCTTCACCCATTCACTTAGGTTAGTCAACTCAGTAGGGTACTATAAGGATTCAATTTCTCATCTAAGGGCTTAGCAAGCTCAAAGAGCACTTCTCTCATTCACCTAGGTTAGTCAGCTTAGAAGAGCATTATTAGGTTGTCATGCCCTAAACTTGAGAGTCATAATAGTCCTATCATGTAAACTAAGTTACGCTAGAAGCTAACCACCTTAACTACTAACGTAGATATAGCCTATACAAGGCATTCACTACTACACTGCTTGAAATTGCCCATTTAGTACCTAGTAGGAATCAACCTATGGTATAACCTTTAAAAATAGATTTTGAAAAATAATTTTTATAACTAAAATTTCATTAAAATCCATAGGCTTGTAAAGCATGAAATAAATTTCATTGACTGAAAACTAGGGGTTACTTGAGGAGACCCTAGTAGTTTTCTTACAAGTCATTACAATCAATAATCCGAATAGAAATTCAACCTAGTAAATCTTGAATCTCACTCCCTAACCCCATTCTCTAACCTTCTAGTGAGTTTATTAGGGAAACCTATAAAACAACTATAAGGGAATGAGCGACAAAGGAGACAATAGCACACATCTAACACGAAGCAATTAGGTTTATCAAGTAAGTTCAATTAGATACAATGCATAATCAAGCAAATGCCATCGTACGATGTTGATCAGTCATCATGAGATCAAAGAAATTACGTCCGTTCTAATCCTGGTTTTGAGGATTTTAACACTGCGCACTCACAAATTTGGTCTCCAAACCGGGGCTTGTGCAATAAAGAACACGCTCCTTCCAAGACTACCTTCAAACCACTAATCCCAACCTGGTCGTAACCTCCTCTCCTATCAGTTAGTTCGACTTAAGGTAAGAAGAGGACCATTTTTGCTATCCTCAATGAAGGCGTCCATGTTTGGCCTACACTTCTTAATCGTTACGCTTAGTAGGTTGCAATGCAAGTTCAATTAGTGATTAAGTCGAGTTTGTGTTAGATTACTTTTAAGGTGATCAAGAAAATCTAAACAATCTAAAGCATGTAATATCATAAAGAAATCAACACATCAATCTAATGCTCAAATAGCACAACAGTACTTAAGCATACATACTGCATGCACATAAGCAACTAACTTACAACCACAAACAAAGCATATAATAAGGTCTCTAAGTATTCTTAACAATACTTTATAGTTAGATGAAACACTTATCTTACTTACCTAGATATTGATGCTCATTCTCCTCATGTGTTGCACTCGTCTCGGCTTTCTTTATTATCCCTAAAATTTAAAATAACTTATTTAGTTCATGTCCATTATATAACATATGTGTTCATTGTGGACATTTAAGTATATTTCTAATTGTGTTAGATAAGTTGTTCTAAGGTGTTTATTAAATATTAGTTAAAATGGGATACCTTATGACAAAGGTTCTAACTTGATACAAATTGCAACCCAGTAGTTTCTAATCTAGGTTTTGATTTTAATAAATTCTTAGAAAGTATAATCAAGCAACTTTTTGATTTATTCTCCGACTCCTAATGGTCTAATATTTAGTACTAACTGTCTTCAAACTTTTAATTATTCTTATATTTCGCATCTTCCATTGTACTACTTTCTGACTAAGGTTCTGACCTAATGTTGTGGCATGGGCTATTGTCTAAACGATTTCTAACTCTGATATAGGTATAGAATTCAAATGTAGATCACTGGCTAATCTACTGTTGAACTCTGGTTGTGGTCAAAGGTATCTAATACTAAACAACAATCTAACCCAGTTTCTAACCATTAATCTAAAGTTAGATTCTTATTTAGGAAGTTCCAGACTTACAACTTATCTAAAAAAATAGGATAGAGTCCAAATATAAACCACTCTTAAGTACAAATTCCATTTTCTTAGTGTATTCAACAAATTCACACCAAATATATTCTAACTTACTTCTTGATACAATTTCCAACACTCCTGCTACAAGTGCATCAACTACTTCATATAAAATTCAACTTATCCTTAGTTTCAAAGCCTTAATAAACCTACAAATATAGAAAACAACAATTTAGTACCACCATTATAAGTGCATTTTTCCTCTTTTGCCTTCACTTAATACAACTCATCGGATCTTTCGCACCTAAACTACTAAACCACCAAATACACACCTAAAATTGAAAACCAATATCTTAAAGCTCCTATACACGCACTTATAGTTATTTCATGTTAGCCAATATAGATTGAAGCATGTCTTTACAAAAACCGAACTTAGCTCTTTTTAAGAAAACCTACTTCTAGTGCACTGTCTTGTGGAAAACAAATTTTCCCCAAAATTCGACTATCAAACCTTGAAAATCCAATCACATAGCATCAAAGTTCAACATTTTAGGAGATTAACCACAAAATTTCAAGTGAAAACCACATGAATTGGTCTTTCAAAAACCTGATCGAAAATTGTCACATGGGACATTTTTCTTAAGGGACTCATATATATACTCTAAATTTTGAAAATATGATTGAAGATTTAAAATCCCAATGCAAAAATATGTAGGGAAACCAAATTTCAAAATTTTTGGAGTTCATTTGCTATTTTTCCCAAAATTTTGTTTAAATCAAGAAAACTGAGCACTTACCGAAAATGTAAAACTTTGGCCACCACTAGGGGAAGGTAGTTTGTTAGCCAACTATGGCATGGCACAATCCTTCAAGTGCCACACTCCTTCCACTTCCAGATTGTGAGAATTCTTGAGTACTTAATAACTTCTCATTTTTCCCCTTTTATGTTTTTAATTTTCCTTTCTCCACTTCTCTTTCAATCTCTCTCTCGTAAGATTTTTTTCAAACTCCAAATGGATAAAAGTTCCATCTAAAAGTACAGGGTACATTTTATATCATCTTAGGAGGTTTTCCTTTTTTTTTTTTTTATTTCCATTTATCCTTCATAATCATGTGTTTGTAAATTGTATTATGTGTCCAAAAGTTAAGTTTTCACAATTCCTTATACACTCCTTTCCTTGCCACATACAACCATATGTGTCCTTGCTTGTTTGAAAATTGTTGCATGGGACTTTTTCTTAAGGACTTGATATCTAGATTCAAAATTTTGAAAATCTGATTCAAGATTTGAAATCCTCATGCAAAAATTTGTAGGTAAACCAAATTTCAAAATTTTTGGAGTTCATTTGCTATTTTTCACACTTTTTCATTAAAATCAAGGAAATCGAGTACTCACCGGAAATGCAAAACTTCCTCCACCACTAGGGGAAGGGGGTTTGTTGACCAACTATGGCATAATGCAATCCTTCAAGCACTACTCTCCTTCCACTTGCAAATTGTGAGAATCCTTGAATACTTCATAACCTCTCATTTTTCCCCTTTTATGTATCTAATTTTCCTTTCTCCCCTTCTCTTTCAATCCCTTTCTCATATGATTTTTTTCAAACTCCAAATGGGTAAAGTTCCATCCAAAAGTGCAAGGTACATTTTATATCATCTTAAGAGTTTTTTTTTTTTTATTTTCATTTATCCTTCATAATCATGTGTTTGTAAATTACATTATGTATCCAAAAGTTGAGATTTCATAATTCCTTATACACTCCTTCCCTTGCTACGTACAACAACATGTGTCCTTGCTTGTCTAGAAATTTTTTATAATTTTTCACATATTTACTTAATGAATTTTATCCAATTTCGGGTATTTTCAACAAATACGGATACATATATTTACATATTAATTATATCCAATGTATATACATGTCCTTTACATATTATTTTATACACAATTTAATTATATTACTCATATAATTTATTTCTAAGTGTTTATTATTTTCCGAGACTCAAGTCGCGTGTTATCGATAATAATAATTTAGTAAATTTATACGATTTTGGCTATATTTTTAAATTTCGAGCCTATGACAACTCCTCAACTAATCTCACAAAGCCTCTTATAAGCTTCTAACATAATTGGGGTTACTTTCCCAAACACTCTAAATTAGCTACCGAACCTAATCACGCCAATATGAATCTCATATTTACTCCTCCCTTAGAAAAGTTCCATCCTCGAAACTGTGACATCTTGAGCTATTATTATAGTCTCTAAATCTATAGAGAATATCTCTTCCTTATCCTTATTCTTAATGCTAAAAGTCATTTCTATCCTCGCTTTCTAGGCTACCTTCTACTCAAGCTCTCAAATTAACTCTTTACTTGTTAATCCTAAGTTAGTCTTTTTGACCTCATATTTTCTTTACTTCCCCCATTCTCTTATTCACTACCAACATTGGGTCCAAGTTTCTAGTATTTCTTGTATCCCCATTTACCTTCTCTTTCCTCTTCTCTTGCTTCGCTAATCGATTGTATTAATTGATTATTTATTTATATAGTGTTTTCTCTAATTTTACTGAGTTGAAGCTAATCAAATCAATTATATCAAATCTACTAGTTTAGTAAAGTTTTATACATTCAATATTCAAGATTCAAGTGTTTGTTAATTAGGTTTTATGAATAGTTATTTTCTGAATCAATTTCTGAGTCTAGGAAATCTTTAGTTTCCAACAAGAAGAAATTTCCTAACTTTGTTTCAAAATAATCTTTGGTGTAAGGTTTATTGTATGATGAAATTTTCGTTTATCCTGAGTATTATCCACATTTGGTTTGTCATTTAGATCATATCAAATCTTAGTGTTCTATATTGGTCTTAAGTTTATTATCTTGATATTATGATTTATCATTAACTTGATTGTTTCCTTTCACTAGTCTTTCTTAGTTTTCTAAAGTGTAGTTTAGTTAGATAGGTATCCATCTATTGTTGTGGGATCTACCACTATTTCAATCTTTCTATCGTCTAACTTTATGTAGTAACATAGTATTTGATTAATAGTTTATTCTTATTTAGTTATTTTCTTATACTACGAGTTTCTTATTTATTCAGCATTTATAAGGAATATTTTAGTTGTTTTGTTATACTTATTATATTATATTATGTTGTGTTAAGTGTACTTAAATTTTTTTACTCTTCTTCATGATGTCTGATACATTGCAAATCATTTAATGAATGAATCCTCTTTACTATCCATTACATTTGGTATCGTTAACTTTATAAGTCATGAGGTTTTCTATTCCAATTACTATATTAGCATCTTTGCATTACCTATTGATTCGTTATCTATCTTATCTCTCATCCACAATTCTTTTATATAAATTTAATGTATTCAATGTTTTGTCTTATATCAAAATTCCAAGTTTTATCGATAATTATTCATGTCTTGATTGCTTCTTTTATAATTAATACAAATTTATTTCATTCTTTTCCCAATTACATGATTCTTTTATTCCATGATTGTTGTGCCATTGTTCTAGGCATCAACTTTATATTTCGTATCATTAGTACAAACTTTAAGAGTAATAGGTTTGGCAAATTTTGACGGTTCTCTATCTCGAGTACAATGAGATAGTAGATAACTTAAATGAGTTGAACTTGACATGACTTGACAAAAATTGGTATGACTTTTAGTTAAGTGAACTCAAGAAACATTTCTGATTGATATGGCTTAGATTTGTTTAAACATGACATAACTCGAACAGAATAAAAATAGAAGATTCGATCAAAGAGACTTAAGGACCATCAATTTACCAATCCTTTATGTTTACTCAAATGTGCCAATGTACATATGAGAAATATTACTTTGTAGTATTTTAACCATTGTATTTTATCTTTTCTCATAATATAGTTAATTAGAGATTATAGACCTAGAGTGTCTTTACCTTTTTTTTTTCATCAAGTTTTCACCATAAAGGATGAAGTTAATAAATAGATTACTTGGTAAATATTTCATTACTATAATTTGATATAATTACTGCACGCGTTTATTCCTTACTCCTCATTATAAACTGTTATAGAAATTTAGTTAATTTAGCTATATGTTTAATAACTTAGGTTAGGATTTATATTTTAGTTTAGGGTCCTTCACTTCCTGACATCCTAGTCATAACATACTATAATCACTCTAGGATCGCAACTAATTGAATTAACAATTTCTTCCTAAACTTATTCTTTAAAAACTTCTTATTCTTAGTATCCTTCTTGATTAGTGCAACTATATTTTGAAATTTTGAGGGTCTGCTTTCAGTGTATATTACCATATATTTTATTGGACCAATGGTGTAATTGAAGTATTATATAAGTCAAGGTAAGATCTTCTCCTAGTTTAATCCTTCAAAGTAGAGGGTGCTTATCTATAATTTGGGTCGAGATTATTTTCTCCAAATATTTATTCCTACACCAAGTTAACTTTTTAAGCTCATTACTCTCGGTGACATTATCCTACTCATGTACTGCATCACAAAAGTAGTAAGTTATCGTCTTATGAGCATTATATTGTCATCTTTTCACAAATTAACATCATATCCCTACATATCTGATGTGAAAAGTGTAATCCTTATCTTCCACCACATTACGTCACTATTTACTCATGGTAGATTCACATTGGTTATACTTTTTATATAAGTTAAGAGAAATAAATTTATGATTTACATAACTGCACATCTAAATTACATATTGCTAAATAATTATGTCACAAAGAGATATAGGTTGGATCCTTTTCATATTTGGTGTCATTTTTAGTTCCTAGATGTACTAAATAAAATTGTAACTTTGTTTCACAAAACTAACCATCTTATTCAAGTTACTGTCTTGTACTTAAAGCTAGAGTATATGATAGATTATTAAAATATCTTCAAAATTAGAAATATCATCATAGATCAGATTAGTTCCTAATATTTTGTATATATCTAAGCTATTAAACTTATCATGTTAAATGATCAATTATATATTCTAGGTTTTCTAACACAAAATCACCATCTTCACAATATTTGACTATATAATTACTATAATCAATATAAATTTTTATTTTAAATCTAATTCCATTACCCTTTATAACTGTCAACTTTATTTTTAATTCTTGAATTTACATCTAGTAAAACATTTCTATTAGTTGTTAAAATATTTACAATTTCATACGCCTTTCTCTTAATGTCTATAACATTATTATTCTGAATAGGCCTTTCCTTTCAATTCATCTCTTGACTTTCTAAATCAGGTTCTGTCTCACTTTTTGATTCAACTTCATACCATATACTATAATAAATTCAGGACTTCATGCCTACATTCCAATATTTTCTACCATAACAATTTAATGCCCAACTCCAAATACAAATTCCTAACTTAGGCTAAGATAGTCAAGTTAGAATCTTTTCTTATTAAATTACATACTCTTTTAACTATAGCAGTTTTTAATGTTGTTTTTAACCATTTTCTTTGTAATCCTATATGTTTAGTAATTATCCATATTCTACACTACTTATATACACATAATATTAATCAATTTACTTTACATATAGTGATATTCATTTATAGGTGCAAGCATCTTAATATATTTAATATACATGCATATATAACCAATGCAAGGAGTTAGTATGTTAACATATGTTTCTTATAAAAGAGTAATACGTGTGTAAGCATCTTAATTATATTATATAATTACACCTAATAATGTATTTTATCACTACACATTATATATATATATATATATGTATAATCCAACACTATAAAAAAAAATACATACAATTCTGATAAAGTTTTCAAGAAATGTTACATTGAAGTATGGATTTCTATTTAACTTACTATCAGTGCCACTTTTAATATATTATATATATTTTGTTAAGAGTACCACTTCTAAATAATTTTGTAGTGAGTTAGTTACCAATTCTGGAAACTTGTAAATCAGTGTTTCCCTTTTATATTAGTCATAATAATAGATTGTATTTAATTTCTAGAGGGTCTTGAGTTAGGCGTTTTATTATACGACTTCAAATATGAGCAAGACCTAAACAAGATATCATTACCTATAAAAAGCATACTATCATCTTGGTATCTTTTGCAGTAATCATCATCAGTACACTATGTACCTCTATTTCTACTACAACTTACTATTGAGAATCATCATTTAAAGTTTACTATAATGATTCTACCTATTCATCTCTTAATTATTTATTTTTCTTTCTAGAGCAAACTCCACAACACTTCTCAGTTAGATCATACCACCAGGATTATCTCAAACTTACTCCCTACATCAATTTCTAACTTACGTTCTCTATCACTAATTATTTAGGTTTTCATCTATTCAACCTTCTGACTCACATTCTGAGTCACATTTTGACCCACCTAAAATACTTCTTAAGTCATCAATTCACCAAATTCTACTACTAACTCCCATATTTACATACCTCACCAAATTAGTTTTAGCACCTCAATATTCATTCATAATCAAACTACTCAACAGGTCTCGCATCTTCAACACATTACCTCTATGTTAAACTAGATTTACCCAAAAATCCAACTTTACAAATAAGAAATAAATCTTCAAGAAATTAAGTTAGGGAACATTCCAATAATGCATATGATATATCCATGTATACATAGTTTACACCTATCAACTCAATATATCTAAACTTTTCTCCCTTCTCAATGTTACTTGACCAATCAACTTCTAGTAATAACCTTAAAAATCATATTTCATTTTTCATAAAAGGTTCACTCTCATTTTGATCAAATTCCACTTAAGTTATTATAAATTCCTCATTACTATTCTATAAGTTTACAAATAATCATCCTTTATAATTCAGATGCTATTAGCGTATCTTATCCTTTCTTTAGTATATGTTTATATATATATAAATAGTGAATATAGCCTATAGTCTAAATCTTTTACATCCCATTTAGGTCCTACTCTTGATGTTTCCTTATGATGTCTAACGAATTTTATTTAAGGCACTTCCATACAAATTCATAAGAATCATGTTTTAAGCGAGTTCTTAATAATAATGCTTTGATACCACTCAGAATTGTTACACCCCAAACTAAAGAATCATAATAGCACTGCCATATAAACTAACTTATACTAAAAGCTAACTATTTTAGCTACTAACGTAACATAGGTATAGCCTACACAAAGCATTCACTACTCCACTACTTGGAAGTACCCATTTAGTACCTAGTAGGAATCAACCTGTGATGTAAACTTTAAAAATAGATTCTAAAAAATAATTTTTATAACTAAAATTTCACTAAAATCCACAAGCTTACAAAGCATGGAATAAATTTCGTTAATTGAAAATTAGGGGTCACCTAAGGAGACCTTAGTAGATTTCTTACAAGTTAGTACAGTCAATAATCCGAATAGAAATCTAGTTTGATAAATCTTGAATCTCACTCCTTAACCCCATTCTCTGGCCTTCTGGTGAGTCTACTAAGGAAATTTGCAAAACAACTATAAGGGAATAAGTGATAACTTACTTAATAAGTGAGACAGAGACAATAATACATATCTGACATGAAGTAATCAAGGTTATCAAGTAAGTTTAGTTAAATACAATGCATTATCAAACAAATGCTATCACATGACGTTGATTGGTCATTATAAGATTAGAGAAATTGCACCCACTCTAA
Source organism: Lumnitzera littorea (assembly GCA_024138015.1). Lineage (NCBI taxonomy): Eukaryota > Viridiplantae > Streptophyta > Magnoliopsida > Myrtales > Combretaceae > Lumnitzera > Lumnitzera littorea. The sequence continues at coordinate 54,884,513 of JAMXBB010000005.1, read as the reverse complement.
TCCGTGTTTCGAGGAGTTTAATGCTGCACACTCGTGAATTTGATCACCAAACTGGGGCTTGTACAATGGAGAACATACTTCTCCCGAGACTACCTTCAAACTACTAATCCCAACTTAGTGTAACCCCCTCTCCTATTAATTAGTTCGAGTCAAGGTAGGAAGAAGACCATTTTTGCTATCTTCAACGAAGGCATCTGTGTTTAGCCCACACTTCCTAATTGTTACCATTAGTAGGTTGCGATGTAAGTTTAGTTAGTGGTTAAGTCGAGTTTGTGTTAAATTACTTTCGAGGTAATCAAGCAAATTCAAATAATCCAAAGCATGTAATATCATGAAGCAATCAACAAATCAATCCAGTACTCAAATAGCACAACAATATTTAAGTACATATGCTAAATGTGCACAAGCAACTAACTTACAACCATAAACAAAACATATACTAAGGTCTCTAGGTATTCTTACAAATACTTCAAAAAGCGATGAAACACTAATCCCACTTACTTGGATATTGATGCTCATTCTTCTCATGTGTTGTTCTTGTCTTAGCTTTCTCTATTATCCCTAAAACTTAACATAACATCATTAGTTTATGTCCATTATATAACATGTGTTCATTATGGACATTTAAGTATATTTCCAATTGTATTAGGTAAGTTTTTCTTAGGTTTTTATTAATTGTTAGTTAAAATAGGATACCTTCTCACAAAGGTTCTGACATGATAAAAATTGTTGCCCAGTAGTTTCTAATCTAAGTTCTAACATCAATAAATTTTTAGAAAATATAATCAAGCAACTTTCTGATCTATTCTTCGACTCCTAATGGTCCAATATTCATTACCAGCTGTCTTCAAACTTCCAATTATTCTTATATTTCGCATATTCCATCATACTACTTTCTGATTGAGGTTTTAACCTAATGTTGTGGCATAGGCTATTGTCCAAGTGATTTCTAACTCTAATATAAGTATATAATTCATATGCAGATCACTAGCTAATTTACTATTGAACTCCGGGTGTGGCCAATGGTATCCAACACTAAACAACATTCTAACCCAGTTTTTGACAAAGTTTCTAACCCTTAATCTAAAGTTAGATTCTTATTTAGAAAGTTCTTGACTTATAGCTTATATCAAAAAATAGGATAGAGTCCAAATATAAATCACTCTTGGGTACAAATTCCATTTTCCTAGTATATTCAACATAACATTCTAACTTGCTTTTTGACATAGTTTTTGACACTCTTGCTACCAGTGCATCCAACTACTTCATATAAAATTCAACTCATCCTAAGTTTCAAAGCCTTAATAAACCTGCAAATGTAGAAAACAACAATTTAGTACCACCATTATATATGCATTTTCCTCTTTTGCCTTCACTTAATACAACTCATCGGATCTTTTGCACTTAAACTCCTAAACCACCAAATACATACCTAAAATTGAAAAACAATATCTTAAAGCTCCTATACACCCACTTATAGCTATTTCATGTTGGCTAATATAGATTAAAGCATGTCTTTATAAAAACCCAACTTAGCTCTTTTTAGGAAAACCTACTTCCAATGTATTGTCTTGTGGAAAACAAATTTTCCCCAAAATTTGACTATCAAACTTTGAAAATCCAATCACATAGCATTAAAGTTCAACATTTTAGGAGATTAACCATAAAATTTCAAGTCGAAACCACATGAATTAGTCTTTCAAAAACCCAATCGAAAATTGTTGCGTGGGACATTTTTCTTAAGGGACTTATATCTATACTCTAAATTTTGAAAATATGATTAAAGATTTGTAAACCCTAGAAAATCGATAGTCTGAACCTTAATTTAAGTCCGAGTATCCTAAACTGTATAATGAGTCAATAAGGTGAGTAATAATAAAAGATTATGAAACTTAATAAATCGAATATCACACCGATAATTAAAAAAACCCTAAAAATTGATCAAAATCCTAAATCGCATACTAAAACCATAAATCTGATTTATGCACAGTTAACCGAAATTGAACCTGAACTTGATCGAAACTCTAAAACTATAACTTTAAGCCTGTAAAATAATTAAATATTACTCAATAGTGATATAATTATAGTCAATATTACAATTATCAACTAAATTACGTAATTGCATAAAATTTTTAACAAAATCGTTAAAATAACTTATAAAAATTATAATTGTAACGAGTACAAATTAAATTGATAAATTTTCACAAAATTCTAAAATTAATTTATAATTAGTAGTTTTATGATTTTTATGTCTAGAAAAGTTACATATATTTATTTTTAATTTCTATTTTCTTCCTTTTTCTTTCTTTCTTTTTCTCTTTTCTTTCTTCTCCTATTTTTCTTGTTGCTCACATTGAACTCCAATAGGTTTTATTAGCAGCCCACATGAGAAAAATCAAGCTCCAAGTGTTGGATTTAGAAAGAAGAAAGATTAGATATGATTACATTGTCTTATCTTCATAAATGAAGAGATTAGGTTAGCTTTTTTTTTTTTTTAATTATTTGTGTCCTTAAATTGCTGCACACGTTGGAACTAAAAGAAAAAGAAAATCTAGAAGAAAAAATTTAAAAACCAAACCAAACACAAAAGAAAAGGGGAAAGAAAACAAAACAAAAAGAAAACCAAGAAGAACAAGAAGAAAAATAAGAAGAAGAAGAAGGAGGAGGAGGAAAAGAAGAAGAAAATTAAACATATTTAGATAAGTATAATTATTTTGGTTGTTTATATATATATTATATAGTATGTACATGTATATACTAAGTATTTTTGTTGTATTTTACTAAATGTTTCATTACATATACATGTATGTATGCATAAGTAGATAACCAAATATATATGTATATCTTATGTATGTATAAAGATATGTTTGTAGACATGTATATATATATACTATTAGGTAGAATATACGGTATATGTATATACATGTATGTATAAATAAGAATATATAGTAAATATTTGGAAATCTTACTATTTGGATATAATATACATGTATACAAAAAATAAAAAAATAAATAAAGTAAAATAAATGAATATATTGATGTATATATAAATAAGAGTACATATAGTATGTATTTAGTATTTTCACAAATTAAATATAGATATATATATATGTGTACACGTGAAAATGACTATTTATGTATATATATATATAATCTTTATTTTCATATATATATATATATATATATATAAGTATAAGTATTCGTATATTATATATATATAGATGTGTTTTGTATTTATATATTCATGTACACATGTAAGCTATTATATATATATATATATATATATGTATCTATGTGGCGTAAATATGTATACAATTATAATAGTAAGTATATGTATAGCATATAGTATATAAAGTATACCGTATATTAAATAGTATATACGATACAATAATATTTGCTAAATAAAATAAGTTCATAAATATGTAAAAAATAGATATATATATATATATATATAAGTATCGTAAATTAGGAAAAATAGTTACTAATCAAGCAAATTAGAAAAAATTAATCAAATATAGCAATAAATATATATATGTGTGTATATTGTAAAATATAAGTAAATAATAAGGAAATAATAAATAATAAAAAAATAAAAGTAATAATAATAATAATAATTTTAATAAGTCTAAAATCTCAAAAATAGGTAAAAATAAGTAATTAAGGCAAAATAAGCTTAAAATAATAAAATTATCAATTATATGATTTAAATAATTATTAAATCATAAATATGTTAAGAAAAAGTTAAAATTAATATTTTATAACTTTTTAAATTAAAATAATAAATTTTGTGATATTTTTATATCACAGTTCAAACTGCGAGTCACAACATCCAAAACGAACCTCGCAATGAGAAAATACGCTAAAAAATGATCAAAATGAACTACAAGTTCATAATGATCTAAATGTTAAAATGAAAAAGTTATAGTGATTTAATAAAAAGCTCAAATCGATAATTTCGCATAACTAGATGAAGTAAATCTTACAAATTACGATACTAGTTTAGCTTTAAATTCCTAAACTTACAAATTTTTATATTACTTATTCTCAAGTGATTTTGACCTTGACCTTAAGCTGCCCTTGGATTATTATGACCTTTGAGTCGATCATGGTTGAGTGAGTTTTTCCTAATAATCCCATATTTACTTGTGTTTGTAAGTAGTGAATATAAATTATGATCAATAATTGAATATTGTATGGGGTTATATTATGCTTGTGTATGATAATTATTTGTTAATGGTGAATTTACTTTAAATTACAATAATGTATTGATTGTTACATAGTAGATTCACTAAGAATTGATTGTTTATGACCTTGATTGATCATTAAATAATAAGACCTAATTTTACTCGACTAGAAAAAATTAACTTGAAACACGCATAATCATATACCGCATAACTACTTCCAGCCGTCGCATTACACGGAGGTAGCAAGAGGCCATACGTGGGTTGATTATTTTATTGTTATAGATTTCGTACGGTACACACATGCAATATGACCTTACCTTAGCCTGTAGGATTACTAGGTGTTGGAGGCGCCAACCACTTGGTTAAGAGTCGAGTCTAGAGGCCTCCGTTTAAGGGTGAATGAAAGCTACGTAAACCTACTCACAATCATATGTAGAACTCGTTTTTGATAAAACTGATAATAGATATACCATTACATTTTAAATATGAAACGTGGAGTTTTATTATGAGATAAGTTATAGTATAATACCCGGATCTGACTGTGCCGATGTATCTCCAACCCTGACTTTAGAGGGCGTTAAATCTGAGTTGCATGCAGTACCTGGTCACCTGTGTGTATATGTTTGGCATACTGATTGACATGCATTAATATGATTGGATTTAATTAATATATAACTTGATTGTAGTATGGTTGAGGAGATTATCTCACTAAACTCATTAGCTTATACCCTTGTAGTCTTCTTTTGTAGGCTGAGTTGTTCGTAGAGTCGGGCCGCCGCATGCTTAAGGTTAGTTGTTCACCAAGGGGTTGATGTGGGAGCAAGATGTATTTAGAGTGTTCACATGATAGTTTATCTAGATTATAGATCTAAATATGTGATAAATTGATATTTGTTTGAGTTAAAAAGTTTTAAAGACCTTTTATCTGTAAATTCTTATATAAATAGATTATGTTTTATATTTCTATATCTTATTATTATTATTATGAAATGATATTACTTATGCTTATGCAACTCTTGGTTATTAGTTGTAGATGTAGCCTTGTGTATTGTATGAAGGGTCATCAATTGTAAGGGAATTCAATCTACAGTCCTTTTGTACGATATATGGCAACTGCCATGACTAGCCTTCTCGGGTCATGACAAGATTTAAAATCCTCATGCAAAAATATGTTGGGAAACCAAATTTCAAAATTTTTGGAGTTCATTTACTATTTTTCCTAAATTTTTGTTTAAATCGAGGAAACTGAGCACTTACCGGAAATACAAAACTCTAGCTACCACTAGGGGAAGGTAGTTTGTTAGCCAACTATGGCATGGCATAATCCTTCAGGTGCCACCCTCCTTCCACTTCCAAATTGTGAGAATTCTTGAGTACTCAATAACCTCTCATTTTTCTCCTTTTATGTTTTTAATTTTCCTTTCTCCCCTTCTCTTTTAATCTCTCTCTCGCAAGATTTTTTTCAAACTCCAAATGGATAAAAGGTCCATCCAGAAGTGCAGGGTACATTTTATATCATCTTAGGAGGTGTTTTTTCTTTTTCTTTATTTCCATTTATCCTTCATAATCATGTGTTTATAAATTATATTGTGTCCAAAAGTTAAGTTTTCACAATTCCTTATACACTCCTTCCCTTACTACGTACAACAACATGTGTCCTTACTTGTTTGGAAATTTTTTATAATATTTCACATATTCATTTAATGAATTTTGTGCAATTTTGAGTATCTTTAATAAATACAGGTACATATATTTATAGATTAATTATAGCCGATGTATATACATATCCTTCACATATTATTTTATGTAAAATATTAGTTATATTACTCGTATAGTTTATTTCTTAGTGTTTGTTATTTTTCGAGACTCAAGTCGTAAGTTATCGATAATAATAATTCAATAAATTTATGCAATTTTGGCTATATTTTTAAATTTTAAACCTATAACAACTCCTCAACTGAGATCACAAAGCCCCTCGTAAGCTTTTAGCTTAATCAAGCTACTTTCCCGAATTCCTAATCGTCTTAAATTAGCTACCAAACCTAATCACAACAATACAAGTCTCACATAGGTTTTCAAATTGATTTCAATTTATGGTTGCTAGTCTATTAAACACTTCCACCTAGGTTAGTGAGCTCCAAGAAGCATTGTAAACCCCTAAATTTCTTGACCTAACCTCTAAAGTAGACTCAAGTGTATTAGATATTCCTAAGAGTTGACAAGGTTAGTGAAAGTAAAAACCCTAAAATAACTAATTAATTGCGTATAAAATTTTTCTACCCTAAATGTATGTAAATACCAAAGATTTCATCCAAAAGTAATAAAAACCCTACAACTATAACTTTAAGGATATAAAAGCACTAATTCATCATAATTTACCCTCAAACCCTAATTAATAATATAACCTTAATATTATACCAAATCATGAGTAAAAGATTTAAAGATAACTTTCAATCATTCATAAATATATGTAATACTAAAGTAATTCTTTAGAAACTAAGATATTACATCATATATCACATTCATCTTCTAAGTATATAACTAGGTTAGTATTATATAGAGTTAAGAGTTTAATTGATGCTTAGGTTACATATAGTAAACATTAATGCCCTAAATGACACTTTTCATAATAATTATACTAAGTAACTTATCAAATGATGTATGTAGGATATAAATAACAAAAAGAAGATCTCATTATCTATTTTTACTAATCAATTCACTGAACTTCTTATTTCCTTTCATTTCCTTAATTTTTCTCCTAATTTTCCCTAATTACTTCATTATGTACACAAAATGGCATGAAATTTTGGAAAGTTGCCCAAGTCAACACATGTTGACCAAGGTCAAAAGGTTGACTAAGTCAATATATGGAAAAGTCAACAAAATGTCATTTTCACTCTAGAAACTTTCCCTTTCTTTTAGATTTTTTTCCCCTTTTTCTTTTCATTTGTGCCGTCCACTTCCCCATCCCTTAAACCCTACTTTTCTTCATCTTTTCAAACACAAAATAACACAAAACAAAGTCCTTTTCTCCACTTCCCAAAACTGTGATTCCCTTTCCCTTTCACCCTTTCTCAATATTCAAACTTTACATCCATAATTCAAGAAGAAAAAAAAGGTATGTTATTATGTATTGCTCCATATATTTAATAGTTAGATGAATAGGTAGGTTAGTATAAAAATTTTATGTGTTATGTACATATATGTTGTTAAATGAATAAAGTTCCAATCTTTATGCTTAGAAATGTGGGATAGCTTTAGTAAATGGAAGAAGAGCATGTGTATATAAGAGTATACTTGATAAATACATGTATAAAGACCTTTGTAAATAAATATCCATTATGTACATAACCTAAGATAAGGCATACACCAACTATACATACATATACCAAGCCAAATACACCCTTAAAGTACAAAAATATGAAAATTGTGGAGCTTTCTTAAGAGGGGATTTTAGGCAAACGAAAATACGTATAAAAGTACATATGTCACCGTATGTATATATGGGTATATATACTAGTATATCTATAAGTACATAAGTATACATACTAATATGTTAAGAGTATAAGTATGTATATAACATATGTATAAAGTGTATGAATACATAAGGATAATAATGAATGAATGATGATGTAAGCAATTATGCAATTAAATAATGACATAAACCATAACATAAGCAAATGATGATATAAGCAATGACACGAGTAATTGATAACATAAGCGATGACATAAGCATAAGCTTATAAAATAATAACTTATAAGATTACATGAGAATATAACATATATATGTACATGTATTTAGGATCCAAAAATCTTTTAAACCCTAATACACTTCCTAAATTGAATTAAACTTAATTAAGTACATGAATTAGTAATACCAATATAAAATTCCCTAAGTATAAGAATCTAGTAGCTAATTAAATCATTAAGTCCTAAAATAGGATATAAACATAAGTAATAAGAATAATTAAGCTTCAATAGTTAAAATTTCAATAAATTAGCCCATATCGTAAAATATGGGTTTTAACATCCGAAACAAACAATACCATGAGAATGTACATTTGAAAATAATGAAAAACGACTATAAATTCATAAATATTACAAATAGAATGAAAAAGTTACATACGATTAGTAATAAAGTCTAATCAGATCAAAATTGATAGTAATCTAAATAGAATTAAGTAAATAAATATCTAGAGTTACTAATTAATTCAATTGCTTACTATCGTTATTATATCGTAATGATAAGGTGATCCCGATGCAAGCGAGGATCTCCCAATTAATTACAATGACCAGAGCGAGTCATCATGACTGAGTGAGTATTTAACCTATGATTCCATGCTTGTATGTGATTGTAGATAGTAGACTTAAATGATATTGTTAATTGATTATTGTATGAGGTGGGGAAATGCTTGTGTATGTTATTATGAGCTGAGTTGTGAATTTACCTTAAATACAAATAATACTTTATTGTTGCATGGTAGTATAGATAATGATTGTGGATACTATTGGATAGTCACATTATAATTAGACTTAACTATACTCGACTTAAAAGAAGAACTAGTATATGGATCAACATGCATTGCATAGACATAATTCTGGCCGTCACATCATACAAAGGTAAAGAGAGGTTATTTAGGGGTTGTTATTATAAATTTATTGGTTCTGTATGGTGCACTCATACAAAATAACCTTACCTTGGCTCACGGGAAAACTAGGTATTGGAGGCACCAACCGCCTAGCTAAGAGTTAAGTCTAGAGGCCTCCGTTTAGGGGTGAGTGTGGACTGCGGGGGCCCACTCACGATTATACTAGAACTTGGTTTTTATGAAAATAAAAAACTTCTTTGATTTAAGTATGGAACATGAAGTTTCGTAGTAAAGTAAGTTCTAGTATAATATCCAGATCCGATTGGTGTCGTATATACTCTAACCTTAACTTTGGAGAGCGTTAAATCTAAGTCGTGTATACTAACTAGTTAATCATACATATTGTTTGGCATTCTATTTGACCATTCATTCATATGCATGGATATAATGTATTTATAACTTGCTTGTGGTGTGGCTGAGAGTTTTGCTCACTAAGCTTAGGCTTACACCCCCTTAAACTTTTGCTGCAAAATGGCTTATTCGTTAAGGCTAGCTGGGGGATGCTACAAGTTAACTTGGAGACTTGGGCAAGAGCGAGCCATCCAATGTGTTGAGAGAATTGATTATGTAGACTTTTACTTATGTACTTTTGTTTTATCAGTAATATAGACCTAAATGTACTAAATTGCTCCTTACTATAAACTTTGTAATTTAAATTTTATATAAATATATTTGTGTGATGATATCATATGGATTTATATTTTCTTGGGAAGCTAGTGGTTGTAGAGCCTTATATATTGTGTAAAGAGTTCATGATTGAAAGGGTAACCAATTAGGGGTTCTTCGTATAGTATACGGCATCTACCATGACTAGACTATCCTCAATTCATGACAAGCACAACCATTTTTCAAATCAATTTCCCTTGCTAGCTTTTAGGTTACTACCCTTCAATCAACGTCACTTTTATGGTCTTGTCGACTTTGAAAGTGCTTCCCTTTCTTCAAAACATTTTAAGGTTATAGTCAACCTATCGGCACTATACCCACTTTGTGTTTCATCCAGCTCTTAGAGCACCTTCCATTTCTTTCATTTTTCACCAATCACCAAATCCCCAATGAACCATATCTAGGTTAGTTAGCTAGTTATAGCTTTACTTAGCACAAATTTTATCCTAAGGGCAAAAATGAGGTATCTTTGTCTTTGTGACAACTTGTACTCAAACTTCACAACAAAAAGGAGCAACCATAGATGCTCCATTTTTGCCCCTCCCTATAGTGTTGGAATTTTTTGGAATAAATAAAAAGGTCTTAATTTAGAAAAATACAAAAAAATGAAAATTAAGAAATAAACAAAAAAAAAAAGAAGATTTAGAAAAGTACAAAATAACAAAAAATTTACAAAAATAAAAAAATGTCAACAAAAAAAAAGGAAAATAAAAATTTTAAAAATGGAAGTTCTTATGTATTTTGCTCAGAACTAGGTTTAATGTTTTATATTATTTTATCATTGTTTATTATAATAAATGAAAAGAATCTGTTAAAAAAAGAGAGAAGGATTGTGCTAAGGTAGGGCCTTGATTAAAAATGGAAGAAGAGGAACTGGACTAGGTTCAAGACATAGTTCATTTGAAACAAGGCTAAGAGCCCTGAACAAGGGCCCAACTTATGAAGGTAGGCGCAAAAGCTAACATATGTACTAGTCATCACGTACTAGTCATGTGATGGCAAAATCTTTTGCCATTTTCTTGGCCTTTCTCTTAAGTTCCTCAACTACTTTCCCAGTATTCTCCTTCCAGTGGCCTCAATTTGCAATCTTTTCACATACTTTTTGACATGAATCCACATGATTTTTTTATGGAATTATGTGCTAAGCATAGCCTAGTTTTGAATGTAGCCATTTATTTGCCTAAATTCATTTGATTATATAGCCAAAATTGAGCTTGAAAATTGAAAAAACCTTGACTTTAGGTTAAAGTTCATCAATGCAATTTAATTCGAGTTTTAAGATTCCTGAGCTTAACTTGTGTTGTAGTAGCACAAATAAGGGGTTTTGAACACAAAATAAGGAGCCTTTTGATCCTCGAACATAAAAAAAAAAAAAAATCATTCAATACCTCTCTCGCTCTAGCCAAATCGCTTCTCTCTCTCTCCTCCCTCTTTTTTTGAACACAAAAACACTACAATCAAACCCCCTAAGACTCTAGCTTCCTAACGTAACTAACCCTAAACTCTATTGTGCTCTCTGGGTGAAACCCTATGAGCTTAGGGTTGCACCACCGTCGTACCTTGCTCGAACTGCCACTTCCACTATTACCCAAGCCAAACCAACCATACTATGATACTCACTAGCCTCAAGAACACCCAACCCAACACTCCACTCATGCTCAATTGTCTACTGTACAACCTGAACACCATCGCCAACCCATAACCACTTTGCACTACTCCTAAAACCACCACTAGTCACTGAGGCATTGAAATTATTCCCCCTAAATCCAATACAAAACTCATAAATCCCCCTTTGCCCGCTTGTTTCGTTGTCCAAATTAAGCTGAACAACCCCCTCAATTGTGCTACCTTACAACCGTATAGAGCCCTAAGTCCGACATGCCACTTGCTCCCGATCCGACCCGATGACTCGCTCTCTTGCTTAAGTTTAACCCACACAAGATTTGGCCTAACCTACTCATTTTATGTTTTTGAATTCGTATTTTTTTAAATTTATTTAATTCTTATAATTGCAACGTAATTGTAAAAAAAAAAAAAGAAAAAATCTAAAACCAAAAAAAAAAGAGAAGAAAAAGAAAAGAAAAAAAAGAATGACGTAGGAGTTTAGCTTTTATTTTTTTATTTTATTTTCTCTATTGGGAAATAAAACAAAAAAAATGTAGAAAATAAATAATAGAAATAAATCTAATAAGGGAAATAAGAAAATAAAAAAATTGAGAAAATAAAATAAACAAGTAAATGGGTTTTACCACTTAGAAAATTGATTTTTATGAAACAAAATCAAATGGCTCCTTCCAAAAATTAGGAAATTCTTTGGAATTTTTCAAAGATAAAACCCTGATTTAGGACCCCTTAGATTTTCCAAAATAAAATTAAATCGATAAAAAAATGTAAACTTGAGTGTTTTCTCAAATTAAAATCAATTAACCCATTAACATTTTCTAAATGAACTACAAAACTGATCACAACTACTAAGTACATAGGTACCTCCTAGACAATGTAAAATGTAAAAAAACTTAGTTTTTCGTTCTCTAGCTTAAAATATTCAGGTTGGTAAAAATAAATCCATTTTATTTACTATTGATTAAATTTTGTTCCTTAAAGGGTATTTTGGAATAGTAAATCTAAATTTAGAAAGTTCGTAGTAGTACTTGTAAGGGTTTAAAAGATTAGCCCCTAGCCTCGATCCATGGTTTTTCAAAACCTTTTTTAAAATCCATTTTCTAAGTAAACCGGTGGTTGGAATAAATCAATCCACCCAATCGATTTAACCTAACTTGTTCTTTTCCCAACCTTAGTCGGGTAGCCACTCCAATATTTAAAGAACAAAAAACCAAGTTTTTCTTAACTCTCAATCGAGGGTTAGTATTAAATAGGTTAAAGCTTAATACTAATTGGGTTAAGGAAAATTTATAAAAATCAAGAAAAAAATCAGGCTCGACACTTTTGATGAATGTGCATGTTGAGTTAAGTTTTTAACAGGTATTCCTGTATGATGGTACATCCTATGCTATGCTGGGATGTAACATCCTTTAGGTGGTATCAAAACATTAATTAGAGACCATAAACTTTAGGCATGTATGAGATTTGTAAGGTAGTTAGGTAATAAAGAGTCATAGCTTAATAAGACAACTGTAGTAGTTATCCATAGAATCTTATGTGATGTTTATTTAGAAAGGTGACTTGTAGGGAATGCGGAAGATCACCAATAAGCCGAGTGTCAAGGAATTAGAACAACAGTTGATGGTTGGATTGGCAAGAGTTGGTGGAGATGGTGATAAGTTAGCTTAGGTATAGCGAATAATGAAACCATTTAATGGAAAGAACACTGATCCTTTGATGGCATAAGAATGGATTGACTTGCTAATCGCCTTTGAAATTCATGAGGTTGGGGAAAATAAGAAAGTTGGGACAACTGCTATTCTGTTATATGGAGCTATAAGTAATTGGTGGGAGGCAAAGAGATGGAATTCACTAGAACTTTTTGATTGGGCTGCATTTAGAGATACTTTTCAAGAATACTATTTTCCTAAGTGTGTAACAGAATGAATGTGTGAAGAATCCTACAAGCTAAGATAGTAGGGTAGGACAATTAAAGAATATGAGAGGGATTTCGATAGGTTATTGAAGTTTGCTCCTGAAGCTATGTAGAATAATTAGGTTTCTAAAGTTAAGCAATTTAAGGCTAAGATTGACCTTTATTACCAAGAAGAGTTGAAGAGGAGTAGGGTAGAAAAATATACTGATGTTGTTAATGATACTTGTTTAATCGAACAAGTTCGTAATCTTTGATGGGTTACAAATGAGATTGAGAATAAGGAAAGGAAGTTAGATGTTGGTTCTAGTAGTAAAAGTAATCTAGCTAAAGAAAAAAAGTTTATTTGATCCGTAAAAGGAAACAGAAGATCCATACCAAAAATACAACCTTATTAGAAGTGTAATGATGAGCATCGAACTTAAGAATGCCTAAAATTGAGAGGGAAGAGTTATAGGTGTAGTAAAATTAGACATATAGCCAAGTGGTGTGAAATCCCTTATCCAAGAAGTATATATTGTTACTGATGCCATTAACAAGGGCATACTATTCGACATTGTGTAAAATAGCAACAGGAGAGACAAGTTCAGTAGCAAAATGAAACTAATAGATCTAGACTAGGTAATAGGAAAAACCACCTAAAAGAGAAAAACCCAAGCCTAGGGAGCAAGTTACGGTATATGCTTACACTGTTCAATAAGATGAAGTTAGAGATGACCAGGTTATAACAGGTATAATCTCCAAACTTGATAACTTTAGGTGTATGTGTACCTAGTAGTTGATAGTAGATAAATAAGAAATGCTTGAAAGTAGTAATATAATAATCATAAATTGTTTTAGGATTGCTATGTGTAGGAGATAGTTATGCCTATACATATACTCTATTTCATACTGGGGTAATTCACTTATATATTTCAAAAGAATAAGTTGATAGAAATAAACTTTCCATAGAAACTTTAGAATTAATAGTTATAACCCTTGCTAAAGGAGAACAAGTGATGCAATATAAAGTGAAGGATAAGGAATGTGAATCTAGATATTGATGAGATGATTGTAGAGTTGGTTGTCTTAGATATAAAAGGATTGAATGTAATACTAGAGGTAATCATGGAGCAAATGTTGACTGTGAGGAAAGAATAGTGGCATTTAAGTGGCCTAATAAGAAGGGAATCACAGAAAATTTATAGAAACTTAAGTGTTGAGAGAAGTTGTCGAAAGAAAAAGAACTTGTAGAGAAGGAGTGATGCAAATCCTGAGGATGATATGCTGTTGTAGTAAGGAAAGCTAAAGTGTTATTGGAATGAATAGAATGGAATAGTAAGAAATGCTGAAGGTAGATGATCAAGAGCGAGTTCCAAGAATAAATAAAAATTTTTATTGGAAATATAATCGGAGACTAATTTAGAGGTTGATCTTATGTAGAATGAGATTATGATTCATAAAGTAATAGCTAATGATGAGATTAAGGAGACAAATAATGATAAAGTATATGAAGTTAATAAAGTATATAATTACAACACTATAAGATGTATACCTTTCATGTATTATTGGCAAATGTATAACTTTCATGACTCTTTTGTGAAGACTTATGTCTATTATGACTCTCGTGTCTTTAACGACAAAATTTCTTGTCTTTGTGAGTCTTGTCATGTCAATTATCAACTAGAAAAATGTCCAATGTCTTTATGGGTATTCTTCAACAAGAGTCATGTCAACTTATATCAAGTCCAATTGAGTCCACTTAGATTAAATCATTCTTTATCTCCTTGAGGTACAAGTTGGTGAAAAGTTCAAATTTGCTAAACTCATTTTTATTAATATATGCGTATAGATACCTCATTTTTACCCTCTTTTTAATTTAAAAATTTTTATAATGGGGTAAAGGCTCCTAATTTAGGAAAAAAGCACAAAAAATAAAAAAAAATAGAAAAAATCACAAAGAATAGAAAAAATTGGAAAAATTAAAAAGTTGAAAATTTAAAAATATGAAATAAAAATATATATAATAATAAAAATAAAATATTAATTTTTTGGTAGTTTAAATAGAATATGATTTTTAATTTAGCCTTAATATTTTTTTTTAAAGGCCTTAATGATAATAAGAGAAGAAGGATTTTTGCACTTAGGCTTATATTTGAATCTATCTTAGGCTAACCTAATCCATATATGCAATTTGTCTGTACATATGAATAAGGCACAAGTCAACGGCTTGACGATTACACACTTTGACTTGTACTTGGGTTTAACTTGGAGATTTGGGGTTTAAATCTCATCTAAGGCACAAAGTGCCCTTTTTTCTCTCTTTACAAAACACACCCATCCATGTGTCAAAAAATCAATATGCCACTTATTTGGTCATGACACATGGTGCTTCATAATCTGACCATGTCATCGACGTCATCCACATGTTAGCCACATCATCCACATATCGGCCACATGGCATGACACATGTTGCCCCTTGGTTGACATGGCGCTACGTCAGTATCACATCAGCATCCTTTTCCCCACTTTCCTTCCCATTCTTTCCTTTTCCTTAACAAAACGAGTATACACACCCCACTTTGGCCTAATTTTTCGTGCAATTTCCATATGTAAATACACCAATTAATAGATAAGTCCTGTTCTCCATATAGCCTACTTTGTTCTGAATCCATGAAGTCATCCAAATTTAAGCGATGAGATGGCTGAAATTGGAAGAAAAAAATGGAAAAAATCCGATTCAAGCATTTAAGCACCAAAGTTAACCAAGTTTTTCTAGCTCCTCATTGAAAATCGAAGCTTCTAAGTGCGATTTTGTGTAAGAAAGAAAGTTGGGGAGCACCTTTTGATTGCTAGTTGTGCCCCTTTAGTAACCACCATACTGCCAATCTAACACCATAGCTACCCCAACTCCAAAAACCACCAAGCTAAGCTCCATTGGTCGAGGCACTTGGTCAACCCCCTTCGACCGCTGCTCTTCCTTCTCTATCCACAACTCACAAACCATCGGAGTTCAACTTGTTTCTGACCCAAATCCGAGTCCAAGATCCTCTCATAGCCCCCTCAATTCGATTGTGATCCTATTTGACTTTTTTTTTATTTTCTACATTTTTATTTATTCATTTTTTCCAATTATAATTGTACCTAAAAGAAAAAAAGAAACAAAAGAAAAGGAAAAAAAAGAAGAAAAGAAGAAGAAAATAAAAAGAAGAAAAAGAACAAACATAAGGAAGTTAGTTTTTTTTTTTGTTTTTTATTCTTATTTTCTTGGTTAGAATATAAAACAAAAAAAAAATAAAAAATAAAACAAAAATAAGATAGAAGAAAATAAACAAAAAATGATTGATGATGATTCACCACTTCGAAAATCATTTTTTTTTAATAAAAATAAAATAAAATGGACCCTTTTTCAAAGTTAGGATTTTTAGAATTTAAAAAATAAAGCAATCTAAGTTCCTTTAAAGTTTTTGTAATAAACTTGAACCTACTTAAAACGTAAACCCAACTTTCTTTTAAGATTAAAATCAACTCACCCACCTAAGAATTTATAAAAAGAACTACGTGTATTTAATCTTGAATAGCAGGTACATAGGCACCTCCAAAGCTGAGTAAAAAATGAAAAAACTCAATTTTCCAATTTTAGTTTAAGTTATTTAATTTAATAAAATAAATTTAATACTAATTGAATTGTTGTTCTAAAAGGTCCATTTCAAAAGTTAAAACTATATTCGAAAAGTTTGTTGTACTTATAAGGGTATAAAGAACCTAATCCCCTGACTTAATCTTTGGTTTTTCAAAAGCCCTTTTCCAAAAATTGGTTTTTTCCTCATGTAAACTAGTGTCTAGATTAAAACCAAATCTACTCATTTAATTTTGACTTAAACCATTTCCCGATCCCAATTAGGTGACGACTCCAAAAGTTTATAAAACTTTTTTAAAGAGCCTTAGTTTTCTTAACCTGTAGCCAAGGATCAATATTAAATGGGCAGGGTTAATGTTGATTGGTTTAGAAAAAACATATAAAGCTAGGAAAAATTAGGCTTCATAGCTTAGCCTTCATAGCTTAGCAACTCTACTAGAGACATCAAGCGGGTTATCCATCTCACTTTCCAAATTTAGAATTAATTTTTGAAATTACCTTACTGAATGTAATTCATTTATTTATTTATTCATTATTATTTTCTAAATTTGTCTATAGTTATATTAACTTTTTTATAGGGTTAGCTTTGTTCTTTTTTTTTTTTAATGTTGGGGGGGAATTTATTTTATTAATCATGAATGTATGGTAGAAATGATCAAACTCAGACCATATTAGGACTCTAGGATAAGGGAGCCATTGTGTATGCTCTAAGTGCTATGATATAACCATTGCTTGGGGTTCGTTTAGCTACCCCAACTTAAGCTTAATGTGTCAAATGAAAGTATTTTCTAAAACAAGTGAGGTCGCGGAAGCTTAAGGACCTTTAGAACCTACCCTTTGTGCATATACATTCAAAACCGACAAATAATCAAGCAAGATGAAAAAAAAAAAAAAAAACAAAAATGACAACTTGAAAGTTTCTTTCCCATGTAATTTTATCAATTGTAAACATAGATTTGATGTAAATAAGCTTCAGTTTTGTTTTATAACTTTGTTCTAAATAGTGCTTTTCAAGTCTTGTAACAACATTTTCTTTGTAAATTATTCATAAATGGCTTGCTCATCTAACTCCATCCACTTTAGAGAAAGGTTCATTGACAAGCCCATCAACCCTAAGCCTACTCTAGACTAATGGCTTCAACACTTCAACTTAAGGGAAGAAGAGGTCATTACTAACTAGATCAAGCTCATTCTATCACTTCCTAAGGTAAAAATCAAGATAAATTTAATTATGGCCTAAACCAGTTTCTAGGAACCTGAAAACATGTCTTTACAAGTTGGACCTCACCTAATCAGTTCAACACTTGAAGAGTATACACAATTACTTTAAGCCCCTCCTTTAGAAAACATATCTACTCCAAATTTGGAAGTTGATCTAGTAAATGCATTTTCAAGATTCTTAGGGGTTAAAAAGGCTAAAGTAAACAAGGCCCTGAAAAACTGCAACAGGAACTACATCAAATTGAAAGACTTAAAAGCCCAGTTCACAACTGAGCCCAATTCTAACAAGTAGGCCATCTTTTGTGGCAATCCTAAAGATTGGAGACAAAATAGAACTAAGGCTTTCATCATGGCTACATTCGGTACTATCTTATTCCTAAATGGAAAGTTCCTTATTCACTTTAAGGTTGCAAAGTTAGTAAACCAATTTCTCGAAGGCAAGTCCTACATCTAAACCCTCCTCATAGAACAAATTAGAAGCTTAAACATTTAAAAGAAGAAGAATGATGGTACATTAAAGACTAGCATGGCGTTACTAATGGTTTAGTTTGTAAGCTACATGAAGTGTTTTGGGCTTGACTTAATACGAGGAGAATTCACCTATAGGATTGATTTAATCGATTCATTCGTCAACAAGGTCCATTTGCCAAAAGAGAAGTCCACTTATTGTTAGGTTGAAGTCTTACGAAATTTATAAGTTGTTGATATCTTATGGACAACTAGGTGAAGTAACTTCAAAAGGGTAATCTTAGTTTGTAAAGGTTATTAAGTAGTCCTCCTAATTGGGATGAATTGGTGTATAGACTATTACCTAAACAACATAATCAGGCAATTCGGAGGAATTCAAGACATAGTCAACAGGCCTCTACTAGATATCACAACCCTAGATTACAAGATCTTCGTCTATCAATGCTATAAAAGAAATCCAAACTTCGGACGATCAAGCAACTATGGGAAACAAGGACTGTCGGCCCTAACATTGATATAGAATAATGGATGGGAGAAGTAGACAAGCATAGGGTCACCAAAGAATATTTGTATGATTGAATCCATAAGGTAAGAGAAATCTAATATTGAGCACCAGAGGTCATACAGCCTGCACCAATAGAACTAAACTTTGAAATCGAAACCTATATGGATCAAGTACAAGCTTTTGTAGAAGTTATCTATGAAGAGTGTGACAAGTGGGAAGACCTCTTTCGGGAATCCAAATAGTGTTCCTAGGCCTTAAAATACCAATTGATGATGAACCAAAGAAGGCTCAAAGAACTTAAAGAAATAGATGAGCCTAGCCCAAGAAAGAGGAGAGAAACACTAGCAGGACCCAGCAATCAGCAAAGAATAGCACCAAAGGGAAGATAAGAGGATTTAAGGATAGGAATACTTTTGAGCAATGTATTTTTCTTTTAAAATAATGTAAAGGAAACTCCAAAAGCTATAATGAATAAAGTTACCATCTTATTGATTAATTATTGGTTCTACTTTTTGCATATATGTGCCATACATCTTTGCATTTTACTTGTATATTTATTTATTTATCTCATTTCTTTAAGGTATACATATGCTAACTTGTTGAGAAGTGATCTTAAACCAAGTTGCAAAGATAGCTCCCAAACATTAAACCTTTCAAAGAGGTCCTATTTGAACCTGCTCTTAGACTAGGATGGCTAACCAAGGAAATGACAACATCAATACCAAGAATGACAACAACAGTATCAACTCTGAAGTCATCGATCTCACTAAGCCAAGGTTCTACTCCTTGGAATGAACAGTAGGGAAAATTTTAGATTAATTGAGCTTCCTCCATAATAGCATTGCTTTGCTCAACTCCATGGCACCATCAAACGAAGAAAGCTCAAAGGCCCTTATGGAAAGAATGCCGAAGTTCTACCCCTTGAAGCAAAAGAGGCCTATCCTAAAGCTAACCTGACCTTTGAATCTTTTGAGACAAAAAGAGTTTATCCAAAGGTCAACCTAACTTTTGAGCCCAACACTTACTCGTTCTTAGTCAACATGAAGCCAAAAGCCAACCAAGACAAAGTAAAAGAATTAGAGAGGTAGTTGATCTAACAAATTATTGAAAAAATGAAAATGCTTAAAGGTTATGATGGATTCGAGCAAGCTAGTATCACAGACTTCTCTACTTATGACTATGGAAATTTCACTAAAATGTTTAAGGTACCCGATTTTTGAGAAATACAATGGGATTAGCTGCCCTAAATTGCACACCAGGTTATATGTATGAAAGATGGGCAAGTAAGTGCAATATAACCAGCTAATGGTACAAACTTTTCAAGATAACTTGATGGGACCTACTTTAACCTAGTATACCCAATTGGATCTAAATCAAGTAAATATATGGGAGAAGCTCATTAAGGCATTCTATGAACAATACAAATTAAATGTTGAAGGCACCAACCATGATGGACTTGGTTGCCTTGCAAATGAGGCACAATGAATCATTTAAAGAGTACGCCCAAAGATGGAGATCCCTAGCTGCAACGGCATCCATGCCCATGACCTTACAAAAGCTAACCTCAGCACTTATTAACACTCTTAAAAGGCCCTACTTCTCTTACCTGATTAAGTAGGCCTCCTCTAGCCTCGCAAAGGTAGTGGCTATAAGATGCTGGATTGAAAGTGTTATCTCTTTTGGTAAACTACAAGAGCCGTTAGATAAAAGACCACCCTTTGCAAAGCATACTACTAGCAAGCCTAAAGAAGCCACTGTTGTTATGGTGAATTTAAACACTAGGCTTAATGCTCGAGTCTCCTTTAGAACGAATCCTTTACTAGTTTAACAACAATTCCAAAGATAACCTCAAGTTAACAGGGCCTTAAGACAGTTCACTAAGATACTAGTGCCTCTTCACTAAGTCCTTGAAAAGTTGAAGAAAGATAATCTGATCCATTTTGAGCTTCCTAGCGAAAGATACAGGCCAAAGGTTTTTTATCCTAACACAAAATGTCAATATCATCTAAGCCAAGTAGGTCATTCGACCAACTCATGCTAGAGATTGAAAAATAAGATTCAAGACCTAATTAATGAAGGCTCGATCCTGCTTAACTTTGTAGAAGCCCCAGTCCCAAATGTTAACAATAATCCTTTACCTAACCATGGCCCTATCATCAACACGATCTTCGATGATTTAAATTTTTCTGTCAATATGATCGGTTTTAATTAGAGATCCAGGGTCTACTAGTTCTACAAATCGAAGGAGAAACAATCTCCAAATGCAAAGAGGTATACCTTCCATATACTAATAGCATTAGAAAATTATAAAGCTACCCCATTCAACTACCAAGCAATTAATTAAGGGCAATCAAGCTCACTCATAGGAAGGATTATCTGCTCCTGTAGGATCTATGATCCAAAAGAAGACCTTGAAAAGAAAAATGTATTGGAGGAATCAAGCAACCAACCAGTTGAATATGAAGAAAGATTGTCTATCTTCACTAAGATCATCAAATCAAGTGAGTACAAAATAATGGATTAGCTTACTAAAACTCCAATACAAGTATCTCTTATGGGTTTATTGATGGCATCTAAACCACATCGAGAAGCTTTATTGCAAACTCTAAGGGAGATTAAGGTTCCTCGTAAAATATTAGCCGAAAAGATGGGATTAGTTACCGACTCTATCCTCATCATGAATTAGATTTCTTTTTCCATTGAAGAATTAGGTAAGGAAGGTAATCAATACACTAAGCCTCTCTTCATAGTAGCTAGAGTCAATAATATAATCATAGCCAAAGTCTTCATTGACAACAGATTGTCATTAAATATTTACCCTCTTACCACCCTAAACCTATTGCGTATCAATACGACCGCAATCAAGCCGAGCTCTACAACAGTTAATGCTTTTGACAAGTCTAGGAGAGAAATCATAAGGGAGATTGACTTGCTAGTTGTCATCAGCCTACAAACTTTCAATGTTTGATTCCAGGTTTTAGACATCCCAAGGTCCTTCAACCTCTAATTGGGAAGACCTTAGACTCATGTAAAAGGGGCTATACCTTCAAGTTTACATCAGAAGGTCATGTTCATCTCAAATGGCTAGCTCATAACAATTCTGGGTAAGTAAGATTATGAAATAGATAAAGAAATGACCATACCTTACAATGGTGTTAAGGAGCAAGAGGACTTAGGTTCCAAATGTTTGAGGAAGTATGCATGATTACCAATCAAAGGAAGGATGAGAGATCGAAATTCCAAGAAGGGTAGATTGGTACTTATGGGCTTGGCTACATCTCAACTCAAATGGAAGAATTGCAAAATAAACAAGCGAAGTGCAAAAAAGATGGCAAGTTGTATCATGCCCCAATGACCTTTTCACCACTGAAAGAGACATTTATCCAAGTTGATGTTTAGACCCTAAAATTTGCCAAAGAGGACATCCCCAACAAAGATAAATTAGCAAGCCCATCCCATAAGCTCCAAGACCTAGATAACTAGTTCTCTATCTCAATTAATAGCGATAAGTCTTCTCTAACATAAAGGATGAATCACAGTTTAGTATTTGTAATAATTACCATTGTTCTACAATTATGTACTTGAGAGAACATTCTAATAAAAGATTAGCTTCCATTCTCTTCATTATACTCCACTCCTTCTTTACTTGCTCTCTTTCCTTTACACAATTTTGGCCTAGATATAATGCTTTGAATAAAAGCTAGGGATACCTTGCATAAATAGGTGATGAAAATATTGATATCACTTCTAGCCTTACTGGGTTAGTCATTGAGGGTGATGTCAATGACTACAGTAACATAAAATAGAGTTTGCAAAGACATGAGATGGGTAAAATTTCCATTGATGAGTCAATTGAAACAATTAATGTTACGATTGATGATAACCCTAAGAATTTGATAATTAGAGGGAGCTTAAAAGAAGAGCAGAAGGCAAAAATAACTATGCTACTATCTAAGTATCAAGATGTTTTTGTGTGGTCTTATAAAGATATGCCCAAATTAGATCCATTAATCATGATCTACCACTTACCCACATGAGAAGATATCAAACCTAAGAAGCAAAAGCTAATTATCGAAGTGTCTAATTATCCTAAATGAGTGACCAACATTGTGCCAGTAATGAAGAAGAATAGAAAAGTTAGAGTGTATATGGATTTTTAAGACCTCAATTAGGCAACACTTAAAGATAACTTCCCTTTACCCTATATTAACATCTTAGTAGGTAATATAGTTTGGAACCATCTCTTCTCATTTATGGATGTATTCTCTATATATAATCAGATTCGAATGTCAAAAGAAGATAAGGACAAGACAACTTTCATTACAACTTGAGGTACATTTTGCTACAAAGAAATGCCTTTCAGACTCAAAAATGCCGAGGCAACTTACCAAAGAGAAATGGTCACAGTCTTTCATGATATGATGCACAAAGAAGTTGAAGTATATGTTCATGATATGATTGCAAAATCCAAAGAGGGAGAAAATCATGTAGATAACCTAAAGAAGTTGTTGGATAGGTTAAGAAAGTTCTAATTGAGGCTAAACCCAAAGAAGTGCACCTTTGAAGTAACTTTAGGGAAATTATTAGGTTTCATAATCAATCAAAGGGGCATTGAAGCGAATCCTAATAAAGTCAAAGAAATAGTCGACTTACCCTCTCTACACATACTTAAAGAGGTTAGAGGCTTATTAGGCCATTTAAACTACATAGCCTAGTTCATATCTCAACTTACAAATGAATGCCATCCCTTGTTTAAATTGCCAAAGAAGAATGCCAAGATAAATTGGGATGAAGAATGCGAGGAAGCCTTCACAACAATTAAGGAGTACCCCATGAACCCTTCAATGCTAGCTCCTAAACTTGGGAAGCCATTGTTTTTTTACCTAACCATATTACCAAAGTCTATGGAGTGCATGCTCAATAAAAAGATGAAGAAGGAAAGGAGCAGGCCGTATATTACTTGGGTAAGAAGTTTACAGAAAGGGAATGGAAATATTCTAAGATTGAAAGAACTTGTTATGCTTTAGCCTAGGTAATGCATCAGCTTAGACAATACACGCTCTAATACTAAGTTGAATTGCTAACTTAGCATGCTCCCTTAAAGTACTTGGTAGAAAAGCTAGCCTTCATTGGTAAAATCTCAAAGTAGCAAATGTTACTATCAGAGTTCAACATCACATATGTAAACCAAAATTTAGTCAAAGGGCAAGCCTTAAGAGATCAATCAGTAGAGAATCCGTCTGAAGATACCTCCCAAGAGGTGTAAGTCAAATTCCCTAACGAAGACATCTTAATAGCTAAAGGATGTTCTAATGAAGAGAATGATGAAAAGCTCTAAAGATAGATGATGTTCTTTAATGCATCTACTAATGTGTCTGGGTGTAGAATTGGGGCAATATTGATATCCCCCAAAGGTATGTACTTTCCCTATAGCTATAAAGCTCATTTTCTAATATACTAACAATATTGTTGAATACGAAGCGTGCATCATAGGACTCAAAATGGCTTTAGACAAGGATATTCAGGAGTTAGAAGTATATGGAGATTCTTCACTCATCATTGGTCAAGCTTAAGGAGAATATAAAATAAAGGATCCTAAACCGGTACCCTATCATCGACACTTAACTAAAGTAATGGGGAAATTTGAAGAGATCATGTTCACTCACATACTAAGGACTAAAATCAATTTGCTAATACATTAGCCACTCTAGCATCCATAATCCAAATATCTAGCAAGGTTAAAATTCAAAACCTACCTTCTATCTAGCAATTGAAGGTACATATGATGAAAGGCCTTGGTATCATGACATCAAAATGTTCCTACAACAAGACACATACCTTGATAAAGTTGAGAAAAAGAATAGAAAAATGATTAGGAAATTGACTATCCAATTCTTAGTAAGTGAGTCCACATTGTATCGACAATCATTTGACTGTACGGTTCTAAGGTATGTAGATAACAAAGAGGCCAAGGTTTTAATGAAGTATATGAATGAGTACGTAGCCCCTACATGAATGGTTACATGCTTGCCAAGAAGATTATAAGGCTAGTATACTACTAGTCAACAATGGAAGGCGACTGCATCAAGCATGTCAAGCATTATCACTTATGCTAAGTTTATACAAACAAAATAAATGCCCCACCTCAAGAATTACATACACTCTCTACGCCATGGCCATTTTCAATGTGGGGTATAAACATCATTGACCTAATTACTCTAAAGGCATCCAATGGCCATTGCTTCATACCGGTTACCATCGATTACATTAGTAAGTGGGTTAAGGCCTCATCCTATTCAAGTGTCACTAAAGGGGTAATGGTCAAGTTCATCAAAAGGGATATCTTGGCTTAATACAGAGCTTCAGAAATGATCATCACTAACAATGGTATAGATCTCAACAATAAACTTATGTCAGAATTGTGTCAACAGTTTAGAATCATCCATAGGAACTCTACCCCTTATCAATCCCAGATGAATGGGATCATTGAAGCAACTAACAAAAATCTTTAAAGAATAATTGAAAAGATGGTTGTTACATACAAGGATTGGCATAAGATGTTTCCATTTACACTCATGGCCTATTAAACTTCTATCAAAACATGAATAAGGGCAACCCCTTACTCTTTAGTAAATGCATAGAAGTTATATTACTAGTGGAAGTCAAAATTTTATCTCTTAGAGTGCTATCAGAAACTTAGTTAGATGATGCCAATTAGGTAAAGAAGTGCATTGAGCAGTTGAATTTGATTTATGAGAAAAGATTGAGGGCCCTATGTCATAATCATTGTTACCACCAAAAAATGGCTTAAGCTTTTAACAAAAGGGTACGGCCCCAAAATTTCAAAGAGGGTGATATAATGTTGAGAAAGGCTTTCCCTAATGCATAAGACTCCAAAGGAAATTTTGCTCCCAATTACGAAGGTCTTTATATCATGACGCAAGTGCTACTAGGAAGGGCCTTAATTTTATCACAAACAAATGACCCAGAGTTGAGAGACCCTATAAATGTTAATGCGGTAAAATTGTACTACCCAAGAAAATCAATGGAAATTCTTACTTAGAACACAAAAACATTAGCAATCTTAAATGTTACTATGGTTTAATTTTTTATTTTCTACAAGCAAAGTTAGTATCCTTAGTAGTTATCGGCATCGGAACCACCTCCATCATTCCTTCTACTCCATCAATAGGTCCTTATTCTTTTACTCTATTCAAATAAAACCCATTCATCGAAAACACAAGAAAAGATGAAAGTGAGATATAGAATATTGATACTTAAGAAACCTCTTTTAAATACTTTATTATGGATTGATCCTCCTTGATGGCTAGATTTATTGTCCATTTTCCAAGGTAAGGCAATATCCAAACAAGCAAACACCTCACGGTAAACATTTACTAGTTGGGGATAAAGGATTCAATTCAGAAAAATTTGAAAGACAATCAATTGATAGAAACAATGGATGGCATTCTGTATTGGGTTGATTTCTGTAAAGGGCCAACGGAGTTCTCTCCACGTTAAGGTTAGTTGGGTTGACGATAGGAAATTAGAGTTGAATCCATTTCGAAGAATGATTTAGTTGGTTTTTATAGTACTTTTTAAAGAAAAGTTTGATGGTTTGGCCTTTATATCCTAGGATAAGAAACAGCATTTGGGATACTTTCCTCCTTCTTAACAACCTTTTGGTGTTCCAGTTGGTTCATAAAACTTTGTCTTAACTCTCTTTAGGGTTCTTACTTAGCCTACAAGGCACTTACCCTTTGTTTCATCTTTAAGGTCTTAGTTAGGTTTTCAAAGCATTGTCCTAACTCACATTTCCTTGAGGTTTCTATTTAGGGTTTTAACCAACTCAAGGAGCACTTTGCCTATTCATCTAAGATAGTAAGCTTAAAGGAGTGCTACCAGGTTTTCAAATCAATTTCCAAATTTAAGGTTACTAGTCCCTTAAAGACGCCCTGGCCTAGGTTAGTCAGCTTAGATGAGCCCCACCAAGTTTTCAAATCAATTTCCAAATTTAAGGTTGCTAGTCTCTTAAAGATGCTCCTGCCTAAGTTAGTTGACTCAGAGGAGTACTGCCAGGTTTTCAAATCGATTTTCAAATTTAGGGTTACTAATCCTTCAGAGACATTCCTATCTAAGTTAGTCAGCTCAAAGGAGCGCTACTAAGTTTTCAAATTGGTTTCCAAATTCAGGGTTGCCAATCCCTTAAAGATGCTTCTGCTTAAGTTAGTTAGCTTAAAGGAGCACTATCAAGTTTTCAAATCAATTTCTAAGGTTACTAGTCCCTTAGAGACATTCCTACCTAGGTTTGCCAACTCGAAGAAGTGCTATTAAGTTTTCAATTTAGGGTCTTAACTAGCTCAAGGAGTAGTTCACTTATTCACCTAGGTTAGTTAACTTAATAGGGTACTAACAAGATTCAATTTCTCATCTATGGGCTTAGCTAGCTCAATGAGCGCTTTACCCATTCGCTTAAATTAGTCAACTCATAAGGGCAAGACCAGGTTTTCAAATTCTTATTAAGGTTCTTGTTAGCCTATAAGGTCATTACCTTCCTTCAATTTCTTTTATCTTTCGGTTAGCTCTTAGAGCACCTCCTCCCTCTTTCACCTCTCACCATTCACCAAATCCTCGATGGACCAAGTCTAGAACAATTAGCTAGTTGTAGCACTTCTTAAGACAAATTCATCCTCAAGGCAAAAACGGTATCTATTTTGTCTTTATAGCAAAGTTTTATTTAAACTTCATCATAAAGAGAGACAACTATAGACATACCATTTTTGTCTCCTTTCTAATTTTAAAATATTTAAAATAAGATAAAGGGTAATAATTTAGAAAAAAAAATTAAAAAATTAGAAAATTTAGAAAAAATTGGAAAAATCACAAAAAGTAGAAAATTTAGGAAAAATATAGAAAATTAAAAAATTAAAATATAAAAAATATAGATAATAATAAAAATAAAAATTAGCCTTAGTATTTTTTTTTTAAGGCCTTAATAATAATAAGAGAAGAGGGATTTTTAGGCCTAGGGTTAGATTTAAATCTAGCTTGGGGCAACTTATTCCATCTAAACAATTTGATTATACATATGAGTAGGGCATAGGCCAACAACCTAACAATTATACACTCTGACTTGTACTTAGGTTTAGCTCAAAGGTCTAGGGTTCAAATCTCATCTAAGGCACAAAGTGCCTTTTCTTTTCCTCTTCACAAGACATACCCATCCATGTGTCAAAAAATCACTATCCCACGTGTCTGGTTGTAATACGTAGCACTTTGTGATTAGACCACATCAACTATGTGTCAGCCACATAGCATGACATGTGGTGTGGCATGTATAGCTGCCTCCTACCAAATCATCAACTACATGTCATTTCAAGATACGTAGCATGATGCCATTTGACCCCGCGATTGACATAGCACCACGTCAGCACCACATTGGCATCCTTTTCCCTTAATTTCCTTCCCTTTTTTTCCTTTTCCCTAGCAAAATGAGTCCACACGATCTACTTTGGCCTCATTTTTCACACAATTTCCAAGTGTGAATGCACCAATTAAATGATGATTCTTGCTCTCCATATATCTTAGTTTATTTAAAGTCTAAGAAGTCATCTAAATTTAAGCTAAGAGACCGTTGAAATTAGAAGAAAAAAATGGAAAAAATCGGATTCACACATTTAAGTACCAAAGTTGACCAAGTTTGATTCTAGCTCCTTATTGAAAATTGAAGCTTCTAAGTATGATTTTGGGCAAGAACAAAGGTTGGTGAACACCTTTTGACTACAATGTCACTCAAATTACAAAAGGTCAGGTTTAATTTGAAGTCAAAAATTCATCAAACTCATTGATTGGAGATGGCAAATTCAATTGCTTCATTAACTTTCCAATCTTAATCCATGTTGTGTTTATATAAGTAGCTTGTTTGGCAAAAGTTTTGGGATTCCTAAGCATAAGAAAAAGCTTGAAAAAAAGGAATCCTAAAGCTCTCTCTCTTTAGCTTTCTCTTCGACTAATCTTGAGCCACAATACTACCATAGCCAATCCCTCTTAAACCCTAGCTCTCCAACTTGACCATCTCCATCAGCTATCATAGACCCTAGATTCACCACCGAATCGCCATTGTCCAAACCCTAACTACCGTACCCTAAGCCCTATCGAACCACCACTTTTGGTGGCTATCTCACCAACCCAACACCATGATCGAAACCACCATAATGCAATATCTAAGACCATACCTCTTTTACCCCATCAACAACCACCACATGGCTAACCCAACACCACTACTGTTGTCTTAACTCCGAAAACCACCAAGCCAAGCTCCATTAGCCGAAGCACTTAACCTACCCCCTAAGTCCAATACGAAAGTCACAAAACACCCCTTCTCCACTCAATTTAATGCCTAAAAGTACCCGAAGTGTCCTCAATCGACCACTGCTCATCCTTTTCGATCTACAACCCATGAACCATCGGAGACCAACCTGAGTCCAACCTATTTCTAACATGAACCCGAGTCCAAGATCTATATATAGCTCCCTCAATTCAACCTTAATCTTGTAGGATTTTTTTTTTCTATTTTCTGTATTTTTATTTATTCATTTATTCCAATTGTAATTGTACTCAAAAGAAAAAAAAAAAGAAGAAGAAAAGAAGAACGAAAAAATAAAAAGAAAAAAAAAAGAAGAAAAAGAACGAACATAGGGAAGTTAGTCTTTTTTTTTTAATTTTGTATTCTTATTTTTTGGTTAGAATGTAAAACCAAAAAAAAATAAACAATAAAATAAAAATAAGATAAAAGAGAATAAAAAAAATGATGATGATGATTCACCACTTAGAAAATCATTTTTTTAATAAAAATAAAATAAAATGGACCCTTTTCTAAAATTAAGATTTTTAGAATTTCGAAAATAAAGCAATTTAGGACCTTTTAAAGTTTTTATAAAAAACTTGAACTCACTTAAAATGTAAACCCAACTTTCTTTTAAGATTAATATTAACTCACCTACTTAAGCATTATAAAAAAGAATTACATACATTTAATCCCGAATAGCAGGTACATAGACACCTCTAAGACAATGTAAAAAAAAAAAATAAAAAGACTCAATTTTTCCATTTTAGTTTAAGTTATTCAATTTAGTAAAATAATGTTAATATTGATTAAATTGTTGTTATAAAAGGTCAATTTCAAAAGTTAAAACTATATTCTAAAAATTTATGATATCTATAAGGGTTTAAATAACCTAACCCCCTAACTCAATCTCTGGTTTTTCAAAAATATTTTTCTAAAAATTGGTTTTTTCCTTAGGTGAACCAATATCTCGATCAAAACCAAATCTACCCATTTGGTTTTAACCTAAACCATTTCTCGACCCCAATTAGGTGATGACTCCAAAAGTTTATAAAATTCTTTAAAAAAGCTTTAGTTTTCTTAAGCTATAGTCAAGGATCAATATTAAATGGATAAGATTTAATGTTAATCAATTTAAAGAAAACTTACAAAACTAGCAAAAATCAAGCTTGATAATGTGTTAACTATGGGAAATACCCAAGATCTTAATTATGACCACTAAGCAACAAACGTCGTATAAAACCTATAAACGTGAAGAAATTGAATTCGTTATGTTCGTCTTAATTGAAAATTAGGACTTGGACAATGCATAGGCAATAAGGATAAGATGAAAAGACATATTAGCCAGCCATGGGATACATAAGGAAATAATGGAAGAGATAACTATGAGTTCCATAAGACTAACTAATGTGAGAATTTGAACCAACTGATGGAATGAAGTGAAGATTAAGTGAAAAGGTTAGTTAGATGGTGATAAAGGGGTACTGTAGGAACATGCTTGTAAACCCCTAAAATTATCAACCTAGCTTTTGTAATAGACTCAACCATGTTAGACAATTTAAGACTCGACAAGGCTAATGAAAGTGAAAACCCTAAAAGAATTACTCAATCGCGTAAGAAACTTTTCTATCCTAAATGTTTCTAAATGCTAAAGATTTTATTCAAAAATGATAGAAACCCTAAAAATGATTATCTTAAAGACATAGGTGCACTAATCCAACATGATATACCCTAAAACCCTAATTGATAAAGTAATGCTTATATTTTGCCAAACTATTAGTAAAGGGTTAGAGATGATCCTCATTCATGCTTATATGATTCGAATCTTTAGGTAATCTATTAGAAATTAAGATAATGAGTCATAGATTATATTTACTTCTTAAGTAAGTGATTAAGATAGTCTCACATAGAATTAGGGTTATAGTTGAAGATTAGGTTACATGTAGTGAACTTTAATACTCAAATTAGTACTTTTTGTATTTATTATTCAAAGTGGTTTATCAAATGAGATATATAAGCTATAAAGACTTAAAGTAAGACCTCATCAACTATGTTTACTAATCAATTCATCAAATATCTCATTTCCTTCATTTTTCCCCTAATTTCCCTTAATTACTATATTATGTGCACAAAATTGCACATACTTAAGGAATGTTGACCAAGATAATGCATGTTGACCAAAGTCAAAGGGTTGACCAAGTCAACACTTTGAAAAGTCAAAGATCTTAAGAGATAAGGAAAATATCTTAACTTCTTAATGATGGCTTTCTTTTCTTTTCCTTTTGGTTTTTCTTTTCCCTTTCCTCACAATTGTTTCCATCCACATTTGGTACTTCTAGACCCCACCATTTGTTGTCTTCCATAATTAAAAACAAGATAAAAGAAACAAATCAAAACCTCCCTTTCCATGCCGTGAACTTCCCTTTCCTCTTTCACTTTCATTCCCTTGCTTTTGTCTCCATAACTTCAACACAATTAAAGATATGTCTTTAAGTTGTTTTATGTTACTTTATGTTATTCATTAGTTAGTTAATTAGGTAGATTAGATAAGTAGTTAGGTGTTTAGTGTTGTCATGAAAAAGAGGAGACAAAGTTTCCATCTTTAAGTGTAGAAAGTGAAGGATCATGAAGGAGATGGAAGAAATACATGTGTATGTACTCTTAGGTATGTGTACATAAAGAAATACCAAAGGAATACAAGTATGTAAACCTTTATACATAAGTAATTATCATGTACATAACCTAACTTAAGACCATATCTAACTATATATGTATATACTATACTAAATACATACATAGAAATACAAAAGGATGAAATTGAGAGGATTTTCTTAAGAGAAAATTTGGCATACGAATTTTTAGTATAAAAATACGTATCCAACCGTATAGGTATATGAGTAGGTATACACGTATAAATACGATATAAATATATGTAGATGTATAAGTATATGTATGTATAAGGCATATGTACATAAGTATAAAGTACATAACAAATGTACATAAGACATGTACATATGACATAAGCATAAGGTAATGCTTATGTAATCAAATGATGAGGTGAGTGATGACATAAGCACATGATGACATAAACCACGACATAAGCAAGTGATGACATAAGCAATGACATAAAGAAAAGATGATGTAAGCGATGACATAAGCATAGGTTTAGAAAATGAGAAAAATAAGAAAAATGTAGGTAATTAGGTACTAAAATCAGTAAATCCTAATATACCTTCTAAATTAGATTATACCTAATTCAGTACATGAATTAGTAATAACAAAGTAAATCCCTTAATTATAAGAATTTAAGGAATAAAAGCTATAAATATAAGTAATAGCAATACTTAAGTGTTATAGTTAAAAATTTCTATAAATTTAGTTCATAATGTAAAATATGGGGTCTTAACATCCAAAACAGACATTACCGTGTGAATATACGTCCGAAAACGATAAAAAACAACTATAACTTCATAAATATCAGAAATAAAACGAAAAAGTTATATACGATTAATAATAAAGTCTAACCGGGTAAAAGTTAATAGTAGTCTAAGTAGAATTAGGTAATTAAATATTTAGAATTATTAGTTAATTCAAGTACTTACTAGCCTTATCAAATCGTAATGATCAGGTGACCCTAAGGAGCGTGAAGACCTCTCGATCGACTACTACGATTAGGACAAATCACCATGGCCGAGTGAGTATTTACCCTATGATTCCATGCTTGATTGTGGTTGTAGATAGTGGACTTAAATATTGATGTTAATTAACTACTGTGTGGGGTCTGGGAAAATGCTTGTGTATGTAACCGTGTGTATTATTGTAAAATTACTTTAAGTACAAAAAATGTCTTGTTTGTTGCATGGTAGTATAGAAAATGATAGTGTGTACAATTGGATGGTCATAGCATAATTTGAACTTAATTATACTCGGCCTATAAAAAGAAATTGGGACATGCATAGCATAGATACTATTCCGGCCGTCACATCACACGAAGGTAAAGAGAGGCCATTCGGGGGTTGATATTATTCATTTATTTGGTTTTGTACGGTGCACTCGTATAAAATAACCTTACCCTAGCCCGCGGGAATACTAGGCGTTGGAGGCGCCAACCGCCTGGCTAAGGGTCGAGTCTAGAGGCCTCCGTTTAGGCGTGAATGTGGACTGCGGGGGCCCACTCACAATTATACTAGAACTTGGGTTTTTCTGAAAATAAAAGAATTATTTGATATAAGTACGGAATGTGGAGTTTTGTAGTAAAATAAGTTCTAGTATAATACCCGGATCTAATTGGTGCCATGTAAACTCCAACCCTGACTTCGGAGGGCGTTAAATCTGAGTTACGTATATGAACTAGTTAATTATACATATTGTTTGGCATTCTGGTTGATCATTCATTCATATGCTTGAATATAATGTACTTATAACTTGCTTGTGGTGTGGCTAAGGGTTTTGCTCACTAAGCTTAGACTTATACCCTTTTAGACTTTTGTTGCAGGATAGCCTGTTCATAGAGGCAGGACGAGGGATGCCACAGGTTAGCCTGGGAACTTGGGCAAGAGCAAACTGTCCTGTATAATGAGAGAGAATAATTTAAGTAAACTCTTACTCATGTACTTTTGTTTATCTTATTATTATAGACCTAGACATACTTAAACACTATGTATTATAAGCTTTATAACTTAAATTTTATATAAATATGTTTGTGTAATGATATCATGTGAGTCTAGATGTTCTTTGGAAACTAATGGTTGTAGAGCCTTGTATATTGTGTGAAGAGTTCTTGATTAGAAGGGTAACCAATCAGGGGTTCTTCGTACAGTATACGACGTCTGCCACGACTAGGCCGTCCTCAGTTCGTGACAATGCTAGTTCAATATGAGTAGTGATAAGGGTAAAATCATAGATAGTAAAATGATAGTTGTGGTATTTAAAATAAGAACCTAACGAAGTCACGGTAATGAACTAGTTACTATGGAAAAACGACTTAAATAAAAAGGAGGAGTGATATAGGATCAACTGTATTAAGTTTATATAGTAAAGGTTAGAAACAAAAGATGAAGGAAGTAATGAGACAAGTAATCAAAATAGAAAGTTCACGAGTTGATAAATTTGAGATTAAAATACAGGAGTCAGTATTGAAGAATTTCACCTTTAACAATAGTTGATAATTGTGATGTGATGTGGAAATCAAAGATGCGCAATGGAAGTGAAGTATTAGATCACGAGCATGAATGTAGTAAATTGTGGAAGTTTCAAGGATGAACCTTTTTGTAAGGGGGGTAGGATTTAATGTCGCAGGATTTTGAGCTCATACGATAACCCTACAATCCGAGCTTCTAAATTTAAAGCGTTGGGCTATATCATCCGTTTTAGTTTAAACTTCACCATAAGGCTAAGAAAGTTAAACAAAGTATTCAAGTCAATTTTTCAAAATAAACTATATAAAAGAATTAATTTAAGAACAATGTCAATTTATTGATAAAGCCAATAATTATTCAAAATGCAAAATTTGAGCTTTGAGATATAGCAAGATATTAGAGATAAATTATTTAACTTTTAAAAATAATAAATGAAGTTAAACTATATATAATATAGATGTATTAACATAGAATATTCACCATATGTATTAAATATATATAATAATAATAATAAATTATAAAATTAAGGAAAATTATTATAAAATCATGGAAAATTAATTTAAAAAGTGAATGGATGAGTCATCAATGATGTGGCAACATAGGAAACAATGGAACACTTGAGTCATCATCAATTTAATAGGGAATTGCCACTTTAAGCTTCGAAAATCTAGAAAAATGACATCTGTATGCCATATGTCTAATTTTTAATGTATCCAATCAATTTGTAAATTATAGATAGGACCTAAACACTTTGGAAGGACAAGAAAAATCACTCGAGAAAATTAGAAAAAGTAAAAAAAAAAAAGGACAAAAATAGAGTTAGATCTGGTTTAGGCCAGTTCAATAGGTTATCGACGTCCTATTGTAATGGCCATTTGGGGTTAAGAAGAGGGTAGTGGGGCCAATTCTTTTGACAAGGTACAATGGCTCAATGGTGGTCAAAAGCAATTGATTTTGGTAAACCAATTTTTTGACAAATGTTTCCTAAATTTCATAAAATACCAAATAGTGTTAATTAATTATGAAACTTAGTTTTTTAAGGTTATTTTATATGTAGACTAATTTAGTATTTTTATTTTAATTATATAGTTAGTGGAAATGTAGGGTTCTTAAGAAAATGCTTTGTTTAAATGAAAATTAAATTAAATTTTAGAAATATTAAATAATGTCCTTTCAAGCTGAATTTTTGTACATGATATGTTTAGTATATGTACTTAATTATGGTAACAATAATTTTTTAAAATCTCCATGTTTACTATTTATTATATTTATTTTGAATAAAATTGGTAGCTTTGTCCATTTGTCGAAATAATTAGTTTTTAATGAAATTAATGAATGAGCCCTATAATTTTTTACTTGTGGAAGTTTATAAAGATATTTGAAACACTTAGTTTTCTATCATACATAAGTTTGTTTATTTTCCCTAATTTTCCGTAATTTCGAGTTAAAACCATTATTTTCATAAAAATATATAATAGCTAGTTTAGTATAATTGATCATCAATAATGAAACTACATATTTTTGTGAGTCTATAGGGTTTTTCATGAAATTAATTGGACTCATATACAATTTATCACATATTTTCCTAATATAAGCTTATATATTGACTTAATATGTAATATAATAAATAATACTATTATGATAATTGATAAGATAGTGCAAGATTAGTATTTTAGGTATAAAATAGATGTTGTTTAAGTTTGGAAAGTATAATTTTTAGGGCTTTTAGTTTAGAAATGAAACATATTTGGGTCAATTACGATGTTACAATTACATACGATTAAGTCAATAGCAAGAAAGGGTATTTTTAGGCTTGTAACCATACCAATCAGTCTTGTTTCTTAGGATATATTAATAGTACTCAAAACAATGAGCGTGACGATATAAAGTTTATTGAAATTGAATAAGGAATAAGTAAAATATGGTCAAATGAATTTTTAAAACGCAATAATGAAAGCTTATAAGAGTTTAGGTTTGACCCGCAGTTGATTTGAAGACCGTGTTAGATTTCTAAGGTGTGATAAGTAAGAAAGGATCACATCATAAAGTCTAGGATTTTTGCGCTCTTACTAAGCTTAGGTAAGTAGATTTAACCCATGCTTGGAGTAGATATGTTGTTACTCATAACATTACATGTTTTTGATGTTGTGTCGATTGAAAGTGACTATATCTTAGGTGAATTGATATGCTACTCTAATGGATACTGATGTAGTGATTTTGAATAATAGTAACTATATCTTGATTAAATTGTTATGCTGCTATGTTAGGTATTGATGTAGTGTTTACGAATGATTATACTAACTTGAAAAGTTGAGTGATTACTAACCCAATCTTTTAGGTGTTCACCGAAGTGAACCTTAAGTGAGATGCTAGATTTCCACTAAGGAGAGTTTAAAAACTAGAAGTAAATAACTACATTAAATAAAACTTGAAAACTAATTATGCTAAATGATATACTTGAGTTGTTATTACATATCATGGCATGGCATGGCATAAAAAGGGACGTAGGAGCCAAAATTTTCAAAATGAGACTTCTATGTGATTAAGAAAAATCATGACTTTATGAACTCAATTTTTGGAAGCATACAAATTCTCAATGCCTAAACATCTTGACTATTTTGATAATCTGATTTGGTAAACTACAGTGTGTAGTCTAATTTTGTAAAACAAAGTTGAGGGTCCTACTCTCAAGCAACTCCTTGTTGCATTTTTGATTTGGTAGATTATAGTGTGCCATATAATTTAGTAAAATAAAGTTGGGGGTCTTATTCCTAGGCAGCTCCTTGTTGTCTTAGGTTCTTGGATGTTACCTCTAGATGCCTGGCTATGTCGACTAACTAGATGAGGATTTTTGAAAGGCATAGGATATTAGTACCAATGCATGCCATGTACATGAGCATAACATATTACATTGCTAGTAATAGATGCCTAGTTAGGTTAATGTATGTATGAAGTTGAACATGCTGGTTATGATTGAAATGTTTCAGTTGTGATACTGGCTATATTGTATTTTTTTTTTTTTTTTTTGTTATTCACTCTTACTTAACTTTAGTAGCTAAGGGGATAAAATATTTTATCCTTAAGTTAACAACATCGTAAAGGGCCCAACACTAAGGAGGATGTATACTAAGAGTGTGAGTAGGAGTCAGCAACTTTTGGATGGAACCTTTAGTAAGTTGGGAATCATACTATTTTGAAGATGATAAAAGAAAAGGATTGTTCTTGTTTTGATGTAAATATTAGGTTGTACATATAAGTTGTAACCAAATGTCCAGTTGAACTCCGATGTAGCAATCCCATTATCATATAAATAAAATTTTATTTTGATGAATGAGCAAGTTGACTTAAGTTTTTAATAGGTGATGTGACACTTCCTTAATGGGGATCTTGAGGAAGAAGTTTATATGGAACTGCTCGAGGGTTTCCGGTTGAAGGAAAGGACCCCATGGTGTGTAATCTTAAAAAGCCAATACATAGACTTAAGTAAGCCTCCCAACAAATCGTATATTAAATTTAATGATACCATAACATCTTTTAGCTTTCAAGAAAATACCATCAACAGGTATATTTACTGAAAGATTAGTGGGAGTAAATTTATATTTTTTTGTCCTATATCTTAATGACATTTTACTTGCTACTAATGATTTGGGTATATTACGTAAGACTAAAGATTTTCTTTCTAAGAATTTTGGGATGAAAGATATGTGAGAGGTATCTTATGTAATGGGAATAGAGATATTCCATGATAGATCACAAGGATTGTTGGGATTGTCTTAGAAAGCTTATATTAAAAGGATTCTAGAGAGATTTCATATGGATAAATGCCCAGTTGGAATTGTTCCAATTCAAAAGGGAGTAAATTTAGTCTCATGCAATGTCCAAAGAATAAAATATAACGTAAGGCAATGGAGTCTATACCATATGTTTCTTTTGATGTACAAACTTATACAAGACTAGACATTAGTTTTGTTTCTAAGATGTTAGGTAGGTATCAAAGTAATCTAGGAATTGATCATTAGAAAGCTATAGAGAAAATGTTGAGGTACCTATAAGAAACAAAGAACTATATACTCATGTATAAGAAATTTGATCAACTTGAAGTGATTGGATACTCAAATTCATACTTTGTTAGATATCTTGATAGTGGAAAATCCATTTTTCGGTTATTCGTTTCTTTTATTTAAAGGAGCAATTTCATGGAAAAGTGCTAACAATTTATCATCGCTTTGTCCATTATGAAAGAAGAATTTATAGTATGTTTTGATGCTACAATTCATGCATTACGACTATGAAACTTCATTTCAAGACTTAGGGTTGTCAACACCATTACCAAGCCGCTGAGAATTTATTGAGATAATTCCATATCAGTTTTCTACTCCAACAATTATAAATATTCAAGTTGTGCCACACATATGGAATTAAAGTACTTTACTATTAAGGAGAAGTTTTAGAAACATGGAGTCTATTCAACACATTAGGATAGATATAATGATAGCGGATCCTTTAACAAAAGGTTTACAACCAAAGATATTTAAGGAACATGTATAAAGAATGTATGCCGGTTGTAATGATGAATGATGTTTATGGTAATTTAGATACTATGAGCTGAATAATTTGTGTTTCTAATATATATTGATCTTTCCTTTTAATTATGTAGATCTATTCTTGTAAAAGGAAATATTTTAAAGAAATTTATGAAGACCATGATAAATTTATATCACTTATAGACCTTTTTTCAATAAGTTGTAGATGTAGTAATATATAGAAGGAAATATGCCGATGAAATAGTATATGAATGCTATAACTTGCATTTAGCAAAGTATTGCAATATGTAATTAAGTTGAATGAACAAATTAGTTTTATTATGTACGCTTATTAATAGGCCACACCAAGAGCAAATAAGGGTGACCATATTAGAGTGGATCCAAGCTTATAGAAAGCTTGAAAACGAGGATGAAATAATACACAAAACGAGGAATGAACAAGCAAACCATGATCAACTCTAAAGATGTTACGCACTAGGGAATTACCGAAGACTCATAAAGCAAACTGGATATGACACTTGAGCAGCATGGTGAAGCTACTCGCAACTTAGGCTTACTTAAGGGTTAGGATAAGAGTAAGGAAAAGAGCAAGCACACTTGCTTACGAAAGAAACAATGAAGTATATTCAATATCTGAGATATGATGATGTCGTAGCTACATTTATAAGGGTGCTTATACCCAAAAAATTAAGGCAACTTACCTAAAATAGAAAAGACAAAAGGGGCACTATCTAAAAGAAGTAATGTACAAGGAATAATAAAGGGTATAAATGAAAAAAAAAATAATGATTAGCGCAACAAATCCTTTCATGTTAGGGCTAGACACATGGCGATTAGTTATTAGGGCACTTTTAGCATAAACAAACAAGTTATACAGCCAATCTAGAAGTTGTCGAGTAGAGGTGCCAAGTAAACCTAGGTCCCTTCTAAGGAGATGCTGTCTTAGGAACATGATGGGGTTCTCGACATATGTGTTGCTGAGCCACTAATCGGCATAGGTAGAGTAGGGCAGCGAGCAAGGTTAACCAAGTAGTTAGGGAACTATGAATCAGGTGGGCATATAATAGTTTATAGAACTGAAATAGTTTGGCTTAGCATGTAAAGTTATTCGACAATGAAGATTAGCTTGGCCTTGACTAAAGTTGGATGACACAAGAGAATCCTCTTCGTCAGTCCTTTAAGCCTTTGAGCTTAAGCTCAAGTCAATGGTCCAATTGTCTGATTCCTATCATCCCCTCCAGGTTGATTTGGATTTAGGATCAAATCTAGTTGGTCTTCATTTAATTCTCCTTCAGATTGGTAGGACTACGGTTGGCAACATTGAAAGTATTAGAAACTCCATAGTCTTCAGGTAATTCTAATTAATAAGCATTGTCATTACTCCTCTAGAGTACTTTGAAAGGTCCTTCAACTTAGGCGAACAACTTGCTCTTCCTTCTATTCGGAAACCTCTCCTTACTCAAGTGTAGCCAAATAAATTACCGGGTTGATATTACATTATTTTCCTTCCTTTACACTTCTTTCTCAACTTCTTGGCAACTTGGTCAATCTATCATACAATCTTTTGATAGAACTACTTTAGAGTGTTCTTGCTTAGTCAAGGCTATTGGAGTATAATTAAGGGGTAACTCTAGGTTAAAGCCATAGACGACTTCAAAAGGTGTTTGTTTAGTGGTGCCATGTACGATGCGATTGTAAGCAAATTCCACTAAAGGCGTAGAAACATCCCAATTGGTTAAGTTCTCCCTTACTAAAACTTAGAATAATGATCCCAAAGTGTAGTTGACTACCTTTATTTGGCCATCGATTTAAGGATGGTAGGAAGTGCTTAAGAGTAGTTTAGTCCCCATACAATGCCAAAGAGTTCTTTAGAAATGGCTTAGAAACTTTGGATCTCTATCTGATACCACACTTTTCAATATTCAAACAATCTCTTGCAAAAATAGAAAAGTAATAGCCAAAGAGTTGGTTAGCTCCTCACCTTCTAACACTCGGTCTTTAAACTTATACTAGACTTCCTTACTTTATGAGGACTAGTTTTTAGTAAGACATAAAGTGTGCCATCTTATTGAATCTATCCATGACAATCATCATAGAATATTTCCCTCAAGTAGTTCATAGAAATTCGAGAACAAAGTCCATGCTTAACTTAGTCAAAGGCTTAGTCGGGATAGGTAAAGGCATTGCCTTCCCTTGCTAAGCTCAACATTTTGCCCTCTTACAAGTAGCGTAACTGTCAACAACCTAATGTACATCTTACCTCATCTTAGGCCAAAAGAACCTCCCACTTAATAACTTATACATCCTCTTCTCTCCAAAATGTCCAAAGAGCCCTCCACCAAGAGCATCCCTTATAATTCTTGTATAGAACAAGTCAGCATACATAATTTACTGCTTTGAAATAGATAACCACCTTCCACATGGTATTCATCCACCGTTCTCCCTTCTCTATAGTGTCTATATATCGGATCAAAGTGAGAATCATGTTGATATTGTTCTTTAATGCTTACAAACCCTAACAATCTATATATATGACAAATTCCTTTGTAGAGCATCGGTAACTACATTACTCTTGCCTTGCTTATATTTAATGACAAAATTAAATCCTTTTGGAAATTCAATCCATTAAGCTTGGTGCTTAAAAAGCTTTGATTGGCTTCGTAAATACTTTAAGGATTCATGATCTATATATATAACAAATTCCTTTAGCAGAAGGTAATGCTGCCATATTCGAAGAGCTTGGATTAATGCCAAGAGTTCTTTATCATATACAAAATAGTTCGATTGTGCTCCTCTAAGCTTTTCACTGTGATAAGCAATAGATTGGCCTTCTTACATTAGCACAACTCCGATGCGAACACCTGATGCATTGCATCCAAGCTCAAACACTTTCTCAAAGTTTAGTAAAGCTAATACTAAGGTAGAGGTCAATCATTCTTTCACCTCAGCAAAGCTTCTCTCTTCTTTATCTCCCTACTTAAACTCTACTTTCTTCTTTGTTAACTTAGTCAGGGGTGTAACTACAATACTGAATCCTTGGATGAAGTGCCGATAAAAAGAAGTCAATCCATGGAAATTTCTTATTTCTGCACATGAAGTTAGGATCGATCGTCCATTGATGGCTCGAACTTTTTCTTCATCAACTCTTAATCCTCCTCTACTAATTGCGTAGCCTACGAAGATCACTTCTTCTTGACAAAAATAACACTTCTTCATGTTTTCAAATAATTTCTCTACTTAAAGGACACTGAAAACAACTCAAAGATGGCTAATATGGTTAAGCAAGTTGAAACTATATATGAGGATGTCATCAAAATAGACAAGAATAAATTTCCTAATCAGATTCCTCGAAACATGGTTCATCAATCTCATAAAAGTGCCCGAGGCGTTTAATAGTCCAAAGGGCATGACTATCCACTCTATAGGCCATGTTAGGTCTTAAAAGTAGTTTTTCATTCATCCCCATGTCTTGTTCCAATCTAGTGGTATCCTGACTTCAGGTTGATCTTATTGAACACTCTCACAACACTTAGTTTGTCCAGAATATTATCTAGCCTTGAAGTGGATATCTATACTTGATTGTAATCTTATTCACAACTCTACTATCCACACACATTTGCTAAGTATCATTCTTCTTTAGCACTAGTAATGTAAGTATAGCACAAGGGCTAAAACTCTCTTTAACATATACTTTTTCCAATATCTCATTAACTTGTCTTTAGAGTTTACTAGCTTATTCAAGATTCATCCAATAAGCTGGCTTGTTCGGTAAGGTAGCACCAAGTATCAAATCAATAGGGTATTCTATGCCTCGAAAAGGGTGTAAACCTTCTAGCATCTACTTTGGAAACAAGTAAGCATAATCATCTAATAGTTATCGAGCTTCATTCGATAGAACAACTTCTTCTATCAACTTTATAAACCTATTGACCAATAGATAAGTCGACATGTTTATAAACCTATGAACTTAACCTTCTAGATATAAAGTTGAACTTAACTGTCGTAGATGGTTTCCTAAGTCAACGAACTTGCATAAATTTAAAATCGATTAAATTTTATATTTTAAACCTAAAATGAATGTGAAAACCTAATATATGATTCGAAGACCTTAATTGCGTATGAAAATTTTAAACCTTATGTATGTGTACCTATAAGAAATCAAACCTAAACCTAATAAAACCCTAAGATTATAAAACCAAAAAAAAAAAATTACACTAATATTAATAAAGCCATAGTTCTACAAAATTATCATTAAAAACATGAAATCTCGTGAAATTGCATAAAATTATCAATAAACTATTAGAGACAATTATAAATAATAATAATTAATAAACATCAACAAATAAAATTAATTGATTAATAAATTGCAAATAAACCCTACATAACACCACATGTGGTGCCCTTCATGTATATACGTATATATAGGTATATTACGTAATTTCTTTCCTTCTTAATGAAAAAAAAATTATATATACATATTATTAAGTATTATGTATAGCATACCACATATTATACGTATATATTTTATTTAATTAAATACCTTAACTAAGTATTTTATTGTACCTAACTAAACCCCTAATATAACGTCAATACAACCAATTCCATTAACCTAACCGAATCCCTAACTAAAGCTCCTTGTTTTTCTAAACCTAGAACCTATGACAAGACATAAAAAGCAAAAAAATCCTCCCCCCTCCATATTCAATTTTCAACGAACCCATCCCAATCCCCCAAAAGATAATTCTTTTTCTTGTCCTTTTTCATATCAAGCTCCCCTTCTTTCTTCGTTAATCACACATGGGACTACTAGCATTATCCTTGTTTAATTTTTCTTTCACTGTCCTTTTCCAAGCCATGCAAAGAACAACAAAACCCCCTAAATCACCCTACTTTCAATGTACCCAAGACACAAATCAAATTCCTAAGTTTTAAATGCCAAAAGCAATCAATGCATCTTCTCTTTCTCCCTATCATGCTTACAACCTTGTTGCCTGTGAACCTTACTTTTTGTTTCAATTTTTTTTTTTTTCACAAACTAAACATACCAACACATCCTTCATTTTGCCCCATGTTTGACCAATGCATTTCCCTCCCTAATCCTTCTCATCTTTCACTTTTATTTCTTTTACTTTTCCTCCATTTCAACTCTTAACTCAATATACATTTCTTTCCTTTTTTTGTTTCTTGTTTCCTTTCTCTTCAATACATCATCAATACTTCAATATACACATGTTCTTATACATCTCAAGCTCCATATCCATACCAGATTTAAGCAAACAAAAAGATTCTCGAGGAGCTAAAACAAGAGTCATGGTACATGTTAAGGGACTTCAAAGAACTACCAATAAAGGGGCTCAAATTCGCCACTCTAAGCCAACCTAGAAGTAATCTTAATGTTTCCTTTTGTTCAAACATTTACATTTATTTTCCTTTCCATTTTCCGAACTTTTATGTATTTTTCATCTTCTTTTTTCCTTTCGCATTCTCCTTGTATTTCAACATTATGTATTTCTGTTTTAGTTCTCCTCTATGTTAGGGATAAATAAGTTTATACTAGAGATTTTGTAGTAGGAAGCTTTTATTTTGGTATGAAAAGACTTATAGATGTCACATAAAGTCAATTATATTAAGAGATATAGGTGTAATAAAGTGTATATATGTAGTCCTATGCACATATATAGGGGTAGAAAAAATTACAGGAAATGTATTCTAAAAATACATGTATAAGCATATATATATATATTTATTTATTTATTTATAAGTACATGCATGACTACATATACATAGATTTTTGAATTTTTAGTATATATCTTTATTTTTATTTTATTTTTTCTATGCCTAAAATAATAATATACAAAAAATAGGTATATTTAAGTGTTTGTTATTTATTTCGAAAATATTATACATATATATATATATGTATGTATTTTCTTTTCATTAAAA
This sequence comes from Lumnitzera littorea, assembly GCA_024138015.1. Classification (NCBI taxonomy): domain Eukaryota; kingdom Viridiplantae; phylum Streptophyta; class Magnoliopsida; order Myrtales; family Combretaceae; genus Lumnitzera; species Lumnitzera littorea. The sequence goes on along the minus strand of JAMXBB010000005.1, from coordinate 54,839,696 downwards.
AAAATAGCTTGACAATAAAGACTATATATGTATATATACAAATGTAAGGCCGAGACATATATATGTCTGTATATATGTCATTTTGAAATATTTTCCTTTATTTAGTATTCTAAAAAAGTAATAACACCATATGTAATAAAATTTCATTATAATCAACAAATTTGGAAAAAAAAAAATTCACAACACCCTAAATATAGTCCACATCCAACTTACAAAATCTAGATACAAATATCAACTCCATGTAAATTGATATTTGAAGATCATTTTAGAAAGGTTATAATAAAATTGATTGCACTAACAAGCTAATTATGGCTTAAATGTGTTAAATTGTAAAAAGATAGGATAAAATGGACCAAGAAACCATAAAAGAACTTACAGTCAGGTCTTCTAAGGAAGAAAAAAATATACACTAAAAATTTGGTCTAATTAAAATTTAAACAAGAATTTGACAAATGAATTTAGCCCTTAAAGTATCAAATTGGAGATTTAAAAAAAAAAAGACCAATTAGGACTATTATCAAAGAATCCAACCTAAAAGAGAAGAGACCAGAAAATATAAAATTTAAGTAAATTATTTAAGCCCAAATAAGAATTTAAATAGCTCACTAATCATTAATGTATACCCGATTCAAGTTTGAATTCAAAACTAACATGAAAAGCTCAAATACGAAATCCTAAAATTCTCAATCTTGTCCAATAGGATTAAAATAAGTAAAAGTTAGGTCCATGCAATTTTAGGCCCACTAATAAAAAAAGTGAAGCTTAGTTCATAAAATTACCAGGAAAAGCTCAAAAAAGAAAAAAAAAACAATATTAGAAAGTGATTAGGCCAAAGATAGTAAAATTCGTAATGGTCCAAGCCTATACAAAAAAAAGGGGTCTCAACTTTCAAAATGAGCCTAACTACATGAAAGTACATTCGAAAACGATAAAAGTTAACTCTAAGATCATAAAAATCAAATTTAAAACGAAAAAGTTATATACGATTGAAGATTTAGGAGAAACCGAAGAGAATAAGTAAAATGATCAAGTTATTTAAGTAATTTAAACCTATAAATACATAATTAGGAAAAACCCTAAGTAATAAATAAATACCTAAACGTAAATATTTACCTATAAAAGGAAATCAATAAACACACATCACAAGGTACTACATGAGTCATATTTGTATAACACAGAATTATTTAGAAAGTTAATGTTCAATTAATGTACACATTCTGTATTGTCATACTACTATTTATCCCATTATATGTAGGTATTGCAATGAAATTACAATATAACAATATACTATTACATGATTTATAAAAAGTGAGAAAAATTCAAACTCATATAATATTTACAAAGTTGTATACTATTACTCATATGACAAAATAATATTTTCTATTTGGTGTAATAGATAGGTTAAACCATGTGAAATATCACTAAAAATTTAATTAAATTCTATCATTGAAGAAATACATCCAAACATGATAAGGATCAACTATGAGAAGGTAAAGATAAAAGGTAAAACAAAAATGTTACCTACAACTCAAAACCTAAGTAGAAATGGAATCATAAGTTAGTTAGTTAGCTAATTAGGACACTTAACACTATATCTAGATATTTATTAGGTTCTTATTATTATTATTTTTTTTTTATCAGAAGACACCAATTGAAAGGGCAAGCTACATGTTTATTGTAACGGCTTATAGCGAATTTCGTTAAGTAAGTACTCTAAATAACTCTATACTTATTTTGTGCTTATAATCAGTGTACTTAAATTACATATATTAATAGACTGATGCTTGGGGCTTGGGATATGCATGTAGTTAAATATTGCTTGTTTGTTATGCAAACTATTGTTTAATATGATAACTAAAGAATTGGTTGTATAATTGATGGCTACATGATTTAGATGATTTGCTAATATTGGTTGATAGCCTAATAATTTGATTTAATTAGATTCAGTTTACCTTAAATTAAATGGATCATGCCTTAACCATGCATTACAATACTTATTCCGGCCATCACCTCATGTGCAGATAAAGAGAAGCCATACAAGGGTTGTTTCTATATATTGAATTAATGTGTTTTAGTACAATACACTCATACAACATAACCTTACCTTAGCCTATAGGCTTATCGGGCACTGGAGATGCCAATCACTTGGTTAATGGTCAAATCTAAGAGCTCCATTGGAGGGTATATGTATGGATTGGGTGGCCACCTCACCACTAGACCTAAGAATGTACGAACTACTACATTTTGGAAATGGAAATATATTTTGTGAAATATAGAGCTTCAATATATGGTTAAAAACCAGGTGCTAAAAACCAATTGTAATTGGTGCTAATAAATCTCTAACCCTAACTTCAAAGGATGTTAAGTTCAAAGTTATATTTAGCACCTAGTCAATTGCATATACTGTTTAGTATACTACTTGTCCATACATCCATATGTCTATTAATTAATTATAGGATGACCTACTTACCAATATAGTAGGAAGGATATCTCACTAAGCTCATGTCACTTACTTCCCAATAGTTTATTTTGCGGGTTCGTATAAGTTGAGACTAGGATAAGTTTCAGGTGTAGAGTACAAACCCAAGATACATAAGAAAACACTAGAGTTCATTGGGAAACATAAAGTTGGTACAAAAACATTATATATAGAATGTATATATATGTTAAGGTTCAGTATCATTTAGTAATTCTAGTAAATTTTAAAATTGATTTATCTTATTTTATTATTTGGTAGGGGATAACGATTCTCTACGATTCTAATGGACAGTAGAATGTTAGGCATTCAGAGTTACTTATGTTTTACGCTATGTTAACAATTTAAAATCGAAATCCCTATTGAGTAACTAATTCGAGTCTTGCAATCTTTGACTTGCAAGGTAATTTTTATATCATGAGTGCATACATGCTATGGAAATTCTAAGTATTCTTACTAGGCCCTTTTTAGGATCTTGACAATGTTTGACTTGATGGCTTCATAGAGCTCGACTCTGCTTAGAATCAAATCTTTCTTTGATCTTTAAGCTAATTTGGCTTGTAACTTACTTACTTAACTTGAGGTCCTAGGGTTTAAGGTGATTTTTCTCACATCTTTCTCAAACATATATGTGTTCCGAAATCCATTATGAATGACCCTTCAATCTAATAGCCATGGTTAGCCCTACAACATAAGGGTTGCTCACATGGGTAGTACGTTACAAAGGATTTCATCAGAATAGTTTCTAATGGAGATTTGCAGCAATACTTATTGGGTAACGTATAATGCTCCTTTCTCATTAAGCTAACATAGTTTATAAGGCTTCATATGTGAAATAGTTAGCAAATTGAGCTTCTAAATTAGGTCGGCAAATGCTTCATTAGTGCAACTTCCACTATCTGCTATAAGCATACATACTTGCTCATTTGCCTTGCATGTGATGTAGAACAGGTTCTCTTTATTCCTCCTTAGAAGAGAGTTCAATACTTATTACACGTTGGACAACCAAAGTTAACTAGTCCAAATCCTCGACAAACACATCATCCTCAACCAGTTCATCATTAACCTTAACCTCTTCCTCTAATTCTCTTTTCTCCTCGGTGTCCTCATTCATGCTGTCTACCTCAATCTTCATGGCATCTCCTTTGATGATCATAGCTCTTCTATTTAGATATTGAGCAACCATATGCCCAAAAGCCTAACACTTGAAACACTTGATCTTGCTCATCTTCCTTACAGATCCTTATTTATAAATCCCATAAATTTATAGTCTGAACCTTAAATCGAACCTAGATGTCTTAGATAACTCTATGAGTTGATAAGGTCAAATAAACTAAAAACTTTATTAAATTATAAACCCTAATCCATTCTTAAAGAAAAAAAGGAAAAAGAAAAAAACTTAATATATCAATCAAAACCTTAATCACGTATGAAAATCCTAAACCCTATATGCATGTAAACACTAGAAAGCAAACCCAAATGTGATAAAAGTCTTAAAACTAAAACCATAAGCCTATAAATGTAAAAAATTTACTTTTATGATAATAAACCCTAATTTGTTACAATTATTGATCGGTACGTCAAATTGCATCAAATCAATAATTAATGATTAGAGATAATTTCCAAATGCTAATAAATTTGAAAGTACTAAATTAATTTATAAATTTGATAATATTATTATATAATTATTAATAATTATATACATAAATTAGTGTTATATGAATTTAATTATTCTAATTTAAATTTGTTATTTATTTGTTGTTTATGTGTAATATAGTTAATATAAATTATATATCTTATAAGTTTCTTTACAATCATGATATATACTATTATTAATATTATTTTTAGGATTAGAAATATTTAAAGAACATTCAAAATTTTATTTTATTTATTTATTCCCTTATTTCCTTTATTTTTCCTTTCTTCCTTATTTTCCTTTTTATCTTCTTTTTCCCCTTCTAAATTATAATGGTTACACGTACACAATATTAGGTTTGTATTGGAATAAAGGATGTCAAGCTAAGAGCGACGCATTTCGTCACTTACTATGCCCTTCCTCATCTCTAAATGCCTAACACTATAAAAATTGGATAGGTTTGATCTATGGTCATTTTTTCCTCCTAAAAAGATATGCTAAATTCATCAGTAATTCTTTAGAAAAGACTGGTTCTCTTTGTCTTCAAGGAAGAGGTCAAAAGGAATTCCTACAACTCCAATCAATAAAGTAAATAGCCCTAACACAACTCTTCCCAACTCTTTTCATTGTAAAGGAAATAAAATAAGGAATACGATATTCTATATTTACAACTTTTCATTATTATTATTTTAATTTTGACCAAAAGATCAAAAGGTCATTTTCATGCATTAAATGTTCTTTTCTTTTCCTTTTCTTTTCTTTTTCTTTTTTTTTCTTTTTTTTTTATTTTTCTATACTTCTTTCCTCCATACCATAAGCCATGTGTCCCCTACAATTCTCCAAAGTCCTCTTCAAATTTCCGTCAATTAATTAACAATAATTAGCCTCCCATTTTATTTTCTTAGACCGACAACACTTCTTCCCCAATTTCATCTTTTTCTTCTTATTTTTCTCGTTTTCTTCTCAACAACCATTCCAATTAAACTTTCATAACTAATCCTACAATTCAACATCAACAAACTCTCAGTTTAAAGGACAAATGGGAAGCTTCATGTCCAAAAATTCCAAAACCAAAGTAATAAATATTTTCTTTATGTATTTCAAATTTCTTTTGTAAATTAAGTAGTACATTTTCCTTTTATGTTCATATGTATTTTTTCTTATATATTAGAAACTATGTATTAGGAAATACATGTATTTTGGCATATGGATTATATATATGTTTTTAATGGTAAATATAATTCCATTTCTTTACATTTATACATAAGTATGTGTACATATTGAAGTATATGTAAGAACATGTATATGCTATATATATATACTTAGTTAGGTATATACCTACTTGTATGGATTATGTATACATATATAGCATATGTACATATATGAGGAATACATATATATGTAAATAAATAATACAAAGTAGATATACATGTATATGTATATACACACACTTAGATATGGAAATAAACATGTACATAAGATAAGTAACATATATATCTATGTACCAAAAGATATATAAGCATGGATATATATACATATATTATAATTAATTTCCTTAAACTAGATATAGAAAAATATAAGTATAAATATACGTATAATAAAAGAATAAATACATGTATGCACATATCTATACATGTATATATATACATATGATAATACTATAGTATGAGTATACATATATATATATATACAAGTATCTATACTAATATGCTAAGTAAATATACATAATTAAGGATACATATGTGTATATATATATATACAAGTACATACATGCTTATAACATATTCAATATAACATAATAAAATGGATATATATATATATATGTATGCATGTATATATACATAAAATGGGCTGAAATATTAAAAGAAAATTAAAGCCCATATATTTATTAATTAATAAATTATAATAACATATACATACAAATAATAATAATACAGAATTAGGGAAATAGAAAAATACGGAAAAATTGACAAATTGCCATGTAGGCAAATAGGAAAGTGCCACATCAGCAATTTAACTAAAATATATAATTGAACCAAAAATTACAAAATAATTAGAAAATAATAATAAATAATTAGTTAGGAAAATTATAATAATAACAAAATAAACATAATTAGTAAATTAATCTTAAAAATGATGAAATAATGAAATTGATATAAATTAGACTTAAAAATAAAATATTATAAAAATATAAAATTTGGAAATTAACTAATTATAAAATAATAAAGAAAAGCTCAAAATTAATAAACAAAACTCTTTGGATCAAATTAACCAAGTTCGTAACAATTTAGGCCTATATCCAAAAATGCAAGTTTTAACGTCCAAAATGGACCTCGCTACTCCTAAGAAACGAAGTCATAGGCAAAAGCAAATGTGAGGAGAAATGACAAGAAAATATTGGAACATCAATTTGGAAGAAATGATGGAAGCAAGCACAATAGAAGAACGTCTTGTTCATTAACATCTTGGAAATATTTTGCTATAGTTAGGGCAATCAAACCAACTCTCATACAAGCTCTAGGAGGTTCATTCATCTGACCGTAGACTAAAGCTACTTTTAATGTCAATCAGAAATGTCACGAAATCCCCTGCTCCTTAAGGATGTCCTCAATGCCGAGGAATAAGGAGATTCTAAAATTGCAAAGGCTTAGAATCCTGGTAATCGTACTAAGGCTCAAAATTGGTTGAAGATCACGAGGCATTTTGATTAAGAACACTCTTTTTTTTTTCATTTTTCTCTATATAAATTAATTAATTGTTTTTTATTGGCTTCATCGGTCAAATAAAACAAAGCATTTATTTAGGAAAAACCAATAAAAAAATGGATAACACTAAAGTGTTATCCATTTATAGATGGAGCTTCAATAGCAGCTAGGTCTAGAGGGAAATTATGAGCATTACGTTCATAGATAACTTCCATACTAAGGTTAGCAGGGTTAATAATATCAGCCCAGGTATTAATTACATGACCTTGACTATCAACTATAGATTGGTTGAAGTTGAAACCATTTTGGTTGAAAGCTATAGTGCTGATACCTAAAGCAGTAAACTAAATAACTACTACAGGCTAAGCAGCTAAGAAGAAATGTAAAGAATGAGAATTGTTGAAACTAACATATTGGAAGATCAATTGGCCAAAATAGCCATAAGCAGCTACAATATTATAAGTTTATTCCTCTTGACTGAATTTGTAACCTTCATTAGTAGATTCATTTTCTATAGTTTCCCTAATCAAACTAAAGGTTACTAAGGAAGCATGCATAGCACTGAATAAGGAGATGCCAAATACACCTGCTATGCCTAACATGTGAAATGGGTGCATAAGGATATTATGCTCAGCCTAGAATACAATCATGAAGTTGAAAGTACTACAAATTCCTAAAGGCATAACATTTGAAAAACTTCCTTAACTAATTAGATAAATCAAGAAAACAATAGTAGCAGCTACAACAGGAGCTGAATATGCAACAATAATCCAAGTGCACATACCTAGACAGAAACTAAGTTCCCACTCATAACCCATGCAACAAGCTACACCAAGTAAGAAAGTATAGAACAATTAGTTCCTAAGGACCACCATTGTATAACCATTCATCAACAGTTGCCAACATACATAAGGCTTTAGCTAATACACGGAAGTGCATACCATGATTTTTCTATCTATCAATAATTACTTACATTATACAGTGGATATGAAGAAGTAAACCATTATCTCGGCAATAATGAGCTAAGTTAGTATTTGCAGTGAAGCCCCCTGTTAAGTAGTTATGCATTACAATAGGAACTCCTAATTCTCTAGCAAATACAGCCCTTTTAATCATATCTTCAATGCAAGAGTGCTTGATCAGTGAGCTATTATGCACTCGTTCAAGGGTGGCTACTTCTAGGCAAACCTCTTGGTTATCTCTGCACTTCTACCTCCTTTATCGCTAAGCAATCATTTAGGGGCCTTTGCTGGTGATCCAAGCTATTTCCCTCTCGACGATGAAGTTTATCCCCCATTGTCTCACTAGCCAACCTTAACCCCTATTATTTTGAGGTCATATATAGTATTTAGAGTTTGCCTCGATTTGGTACCATTCTCGTGGCCGGCATTGAAACAGTGCTTTACCCTTAGATGTCATTAAGAGGAAGAAACTTATAATATCATAGCTGCTCACGGCTATTTTAGCTGATTGATCTTCCAATATGCTAGTTTCAACAATTCTCCCATGAGATCTTGGAATTAGAATAAGTTCAACAGCAAATCACAAAATCTTGGTGATCTTCTATACCTAACAAATGGAGAGTCTGCTTTGAAGTCCGCCCCATACCCACCCTTCACTTCAATAGGAATCACATAAGGTTTATTAAGGAATTCTTGAACCCAAGAGTTTAGAATAATAAGTTCTTCATTAGCTAGAATAGAATAACCACTTAAAATAATGAAACAGATCATGAACATACGTTTAAAAATGATAGAAATCGACTATAAGTTCGTAAATATTAGAATTAGAATGAAAAAGTTATACACAATTGACGAAAAAGCTTGAACCGAGAAAATTAGTAAAAAACTTAAATAGATTTAGATAAATAATTACATAGATTAGTTAGTTTACATAATTACTTGTTATCTTTTCTATTTTATAACAATCATGTGATCTCAACGAGGTTCAAATCTCCCTATGGATTATTATGATCCCTGAGGTTCACTATAGCCGAGTAAGTACTTTTAATGATTCCATACTTGTTTTGTGCTTATAATTAGTGTTGTTTAATTAATATTGAAAATTGAATGATGTGTGGGGTTGGATTATACATGTGAATGCTATTATCTATTGAATTGCGAAATCACTTTAAATTATGATAATGAATTGTCTATTAAATAGTAGATTTCGTAAAAATTGACGATTTGTGATTTTGTCTGGTCATATTATAATTGGATCTAATTATATTCAGCTTTATTAAACTAAATCGGATCATGCATAAACATGCATTACATATAACTAATCCAGCCATCACATCACATAGAGATAGCGAGAGGCTATGCGGGAGTTGATTTACTGTGATATTAGTTTTTAATATGGTACACAAGTACAACATGACCTTATTTTGCCCTTGGGATTACTAAGAGTTAGAGGCACCACCTACTTAGCTAAGGGTCGAATCCAAAAGCCTTCGTTTAGGAGTGAGTATAGACTATGGGGGCCTACTCATAATTATACCTAGAATTTGGTTTTTGACTAAAACAAACATACTATTTTTACTTAAATATGAAACTTAGAGTTTTGTAGTTATATAAGTTCATGTATGATACCAAGATTTGACTAGTGCCATGAATACTCCAACCCTGACTTCAGAGGGCATTAGATCTGAGTTACATATGGTATCTAGTCAGCTGTATGTATTTATGTAACATTCTGCTTGTTCACTTATTCATATGCTTGAAATTAATATTTGAATAACTTGCTTGTTGGTATGATTGAACGATATCTCACTGAGCTTTAGAGCTTACACCCTTATCGACTTTTGATGCAAGATCACCTTTTTGTTATATCTAACTGAAGGATGCTCGAGGTCAGTTTTGGGACATTTTGGGGAAGTGTGATGCAAATAAAGAGAGTCGAGCAGATATTTATAGACTCTCATATACAACTTTTATAATACTTTGTTATTACTTTACTATAGTTACATTACTAATGGTTTAGAGTACTGTATTACCTTTTTAGTACTGTTATTTGTTAAACTTTATGTTAATATAAATATGTTGTGATATTATCTTTGCCTATTTACTCTTGAGTAACTGGTTGTAGTAGTTACGTTGTATGTTATATGTAGGGTCGTCGATTAGAAGGGAAATGAATCTACGGTTTTTTATACTATCTACGGCGCCTACCATGATTAAACCATCTCTCAAGTCATGACAGGACAAGTGGTATCAAAGCTTGAATATAATTAAGGTAAACAAAACAATGACCCTAGATATTATGACAATCTACCAAGTGAGCTTAAGAGGGGTAGAACCAAGAAAAGTATTTAAGTCCTAATACTTCAATTAATGAACTTTACACTAATATAATAGTAAGACTAATTATGCACCTTGTTGATTCAAAAGTCTAGTCTTGATTTGATGATTGATTGGGTCTTATTTCATCTCTGACCTAATGAGACATTATTTAAGTACAAATGTCAATTATGAATCTTATGTGAGGACTTAACTTTAGTAAGGAGATCTCATCCCCTACATGAGGCTTTTACTACTTGGGGAGCAGGTCTTAATACATATTGGCAAGATTGGAGGGTTTATTAGACCATCCATAGAGTGGGAGATATGCTAATTGATGAGGAAATAATATACTTGTTAGAGGTAGAGGAAAATATGGAACATGCCCATGAGTTGGTATTCTTGGTTTATGTTAAGCCTCGACCAAAGCCCCCTTTGTTTACTTACTGGCATGATGTTAGATATGGCCTAGCCTTAGCTATTAATCATCATACTAATTATAGTAGGATCATAGCTTAGGAGTTACCACCTACCTAAGAGTTTAAGTACCATGAAATTAACTTTAGACTTTCTCTCATAGTGTTGACTGGAGGTAACCCTACTAATATGCTCACCATTTGGCTAGATCCTCTAGATTTCTAGTTACCTAGAAAGTGGGCTTGACAACACCTGGCGAGGAGTCTGGAGTATATTCCAGCATTGATTCTACATTTTATGTCCCAGAGTTCAGACCATAAGGTGACCTTAGGTGTAAAAATGTCATCTTGTCCATGGTAGATATTAGTGAAGCTTGTTTTTATTGGCTACTTTTAGAAGATTGCTACATGACATCAGAGTAATGATAGATGCTACTTTTTGTTGTAGATTTTAGGAACATATTTAATCATTTTGTACTCTAAAAGTTTTCTTGTAGTGAGGTTATAATGTATTTTTTAAGTTTTTATGTACTAAAAGCTCTTTATATGGTGAGAACTTATATACTAAGAGAAGCTCTTTTGTATTTTGGAGATCTTGTCTTTTGATCTGAATATGTACTTTGTATAGATGAATAGTGGAGATCATTCACTAAAAGTGATCACTAAACTGATGTAACCTCACTTTGTTTAAGAAATGAAAAGTTGCAACCTTCTTTATTATTACTGTTACTGTATGAGTTTATGTTTTATTTTCATTTTGTGCTTATCATTTATAAGTTTATTTCATTACAGCTTAACATTTCTAACTTAAAGTTGGAAATGAATTTCTCAATCAAAATAAGTATAGAGAGAGACCTCCAATTAAGGCCCCACCTATTTATGAGGAAGAACCTCGAGCGCTATGGGATCGTACTAATGAAATTTTAGCTGCAATTAATGCATAAAATGAGCTTTTAAGAGCATACTTGATTCAAGAACATACTCTACCTACTCAAGCTCCACCTCCTGTAGTAGATTGAGAGTTACCTTTACCACAGCCTCCTCCTCCTCCACCGCCAGCTGGTCCAATATGAGTTATGCCTCTAGTACCCCTTGATTTAAGACAACAACGTGGTATTCTATCTGAATTCATTCACTATAATAAGTATTTGTGAAGGTGTTGCTAGTTGTCTAAGTGAGGCTGAAGATTGGTTAAATCAAACCTAGAGATCATTTAAAGCTTTTGAGGTACTACCACATCTCAAACTTACTTATGGTACCTATTAGCTTAAGATGTGGGTATATACCTAGTGAGAATCAAAGCAAAAGAATTTAAGAGGTCCAACCACCTAAGAAGGCTTCGGATGTGAGTTTCTAGCATATTATTTCCTTTGGAGCTTAAGAATAAAGTATAGTGAAGATTTATTGGACATTATGAAAGGAACACATACTATGGAGCAGTATGAAGCTGAATTTAATAGACTACTATAATTTGCACCATCAGAATATCATGCCAATGATTAGCTGAAAATGTAGATATTTTCTCGAGGGTTTGATGTTGAAATGAAAAGGAGACTTTTGGAATTTCCACCAAGAAATTTTGCTAAGATGGTGGAAAAAGAAAAAGTACTAGATAATGCAAAGAAACAAAGTGAAGAAACTAGTAAACACAAGGTCAATATGTTTGGTAAGAGACCTTTTGAAGGGCCAAGCAGCAGTAGTAGTAGTAAAATTAAAAGATTTTTGAGAGAACAAAAGATAATTCAAAAGAAGACTATTGGTGGAGTAGCAAAATGTTGGAAGTGTAGAGAAAATCATTATCCTAGAGATTGTCCACAACTATAAGGCAAATGTTTCTTTTGTAACGAAGGTTCACATCAAGTAACTAATTGCCCAAAAAGGAATACTATCGCATGTTTCATTTGTAATAAAGTTGGACGCTTCTTTACTACATGTCCATAACGCACAACCGCTATTGCTCAAGTTGCCAAGCCACCACTAGGTGTTAGATGCCCTATTACTGGAAAAGTTATTTGAGGGCCAAGTGTAGGAAACAACCACCCAAGTACAGTTAATATTGCCAAAGTGTACAATCTGGAGAGTAATTGGGGATATGAAGATTATTTGAATGAAACTATAGAGGAATATGAAGAAGGTGATAATTTTATTGGTGTTAAGCTTATAGCAGGTACATAACTGAACTTTTCTTTGTTAAGTTCATAAGTTGTATTGAATAGTTTAATATTGACAAGCATTAGTAGGTAACATGATCTAAAAGCATGAATGTTATATTGATAAACATAAGAGTAAAATTTATAATCTTAATTTAGGGAATATTTACATAAACAAATACTTTGTGTATATGTTGTTTGATATTGGAGTTACACATTCCTTTATAGCCCCTGAAGTGGTAAAGCAAGTAGGATTGAGTACAATTGCCATTAATTCTAATCTTAGGGTAAGGACTCCTACGGGGAGTATTGTAATTACAAAGGAAATAATGAAGGGATGTCCATTGAGAATTCAGGATTAAGACAGTAAAGTAGATATGGTTCTCCTTGAGATGGGAAAGTATGATGCTATATTAGGAATGAATTGGATGATGGAAGCCAAAGCTAATGTTGACTATCAAGAAAAGAGAGTAATGTTTAAAACTTCTAACAAAATAAAAGCTAAATTTAAGAGATTCTGCTACAGCAAAAGTAAAAGAGTTGAGTACATTAAAACTAATGATGGATGTTAGTTGGTTGAATACTTTGGAAACTAAATTAAAGAAGCCAACTATAAAGGAAGGAAATACGAGTAGTGAATGAATTCCTTGATGCATTTCGTAACGAGTTACCTAACTTGCCACCAAAAACAAGAAATTGACTTTGTCATTGACTTGATATTGGGAATTGAACCGATTTCAAAAGCCCTATACAAAATGGCTCTAATCAAGTTAAAATAATTGAAAAAGTAGTTACAAAAACTACTGGATCAACGGTTTATAAGACCAAGTGTATCTCCATGAGGTGCACTAGTTTTGTATGTTAAGAAAAAGGATAGATCACTTAGGCTTAGTATTGATTATAGAGAATTGAATAAGGTGACCATCAACAATAAATATCCACTTTCGTGAATTGATGATCTATTTGATCAATTGTAAGGTACAAGCGTATTTTCTAGAATTTATTTGAGGTTAGGCTATCATCAACTAAGAATTAAGCTAGAAGATGTTTTGAAAATTGCATTTCGAACACAGTATGGCCATTATAAATTTCTTGTGATGCCTTTTGGTATAACAAATGCACCTATAGTATTTATGGATTTGATGAATCACGTATTCAAACCATTGCTTGATAAGTACATTATTGTGTTCATGGATGATATTTTAATGTATTTTATTACACCTGAACAACATGAAGAACATTTAAGGATAGTGTTATTGACATTACAAGAACACAAGTTATACGCTAAATTATCCAAATGTGACTTTTGGTTAAAGGAGATATCTTTTCTTAGACATATAAAAATAGGTGAAGGCAACTCTGTTGACCTAGAAAAGATTAAGGCCATAATGGAGTAGAAAAGATCGAAAATAGTGATTGAAATTCGAAGTTTTCTTGGTTTGGCTGAATATTATAGGAAATTTATTAAACATTTTTCAACAATTGTAAAACTACTAACCAGTTAACACAAAAGAATGTGAAGTTCGAGTGGATAGAAAAACAAGAAAAAAGTTTTCAATTATTGAAAAAGAGATTAGTATTTGCTCCAATTCTTATGTTGCCAAATAGTAATGAGCCTTTCACGATGTACAGTGATGCTTTTAGGAATGGATTGGATTGTGTATTGATGTAAGACGAAAAAGTGATTGCTTATGCTTTTAGGCAATTGAGGCCACATGAGCAAAACTATCCAGCGCATGATCTAGAACTTAGAGTTGTAGTATTTGCATTGAACATTTGGTGACACTACTTGCATTGAACATTTGGTGACACTACTTGCATAGACAAAGATGTAAAATTTATACCAATCATAAGAGTCTCAAATGTCTGTTTACATAGAAGGAATTGAACATGAGATAAAGAACATGGCTTCAGTTAATTAAGGATTATGATCTGGGAATTAATTACTGTCAAGGAAGAGTGAATGCAATTGTTGATGCATTAAGTAAAAAAAATCATGCTAAAGTTGCATCTCTTCTTATTAATGAGAAAGAGTTAATTAAAGAATTTGAAAAGTTAAATTTGGAATTCTCATGGCACGAAACTGATGCAGAATTATCAAATTTAGTGGTTAAGTCAACTTTAATGGAAAGAATTAGATAAGCACAATAGAATGATCCTACTTTAATTCGAGTAAAAGAAGAGGTAGCAAATGGAAAGTTTACTGATTTCAAAATAAATGATCATAGAGCACTTCGCATGAATGTTAGGTTATGCATACCTATAACTCAAAGCTTTGGAAAGAGATTTTAAGTGAAGCTCACTATTCTGGTTATATTGTTCATCTAATAGGAACAAAAATGTATCATGATTTGAAAAGAAACTTCTAGTGGAACATTATGAAGCAAGATGCTGCTAATTTTGTCTTGAAATGTGAAACTTGTCAAAAAAAAATAAAAGCTGAACATCAATGACCAGGTGAATTGTTGAAACTACTACCTATCCCTGAATGGAAATGGGATCGAATTTCCATGGATTTTGTAAGTGGTTTATGAAGGACAATTGCTAGATTTGATGTAATTTGGGTGATTATAGATCAACTTACTAAGTCAACTCACTTTTTACCAATTAATATGACATTTTCTTTAGAAAAGTTGGCTTAGATCTATATAAAAAAGATAATGAGATTATATGGTGTATCAGCGAGAATTGTATCAAATAGAGATCCTCGGTTTGTGTCAAACTTTTGGACAAGTTTGTAGAAAGTCATGGGAACAAGATTACAGTTCAGTGCAACATATCGTCCTTAGATTAATGGATAGACTAAGAGGACCATATAGACTTTAGAGGATATGCTAAGAGCATGTACCATTGAATTTAAAGGGAGTTGGCATGCTCATTTACTTCCGATTGAGTTTGTTTATAATAACAACTATCAATCCACCATATGAAGCTTTGTAAGCACAACAGTGCCGATCACCGTTATTTTGGGATGATATTGAGAAAGTAGCATTAGGCCTAGATATAATACAAGAAGCAATTGAAAATATTACTATTATTAAGCAAAAAATGAAAGAGGCACAAGAAAGACAAAAGACTTGGATTGATTTGGAAAGAAGGGAATTGGAATTTCAAGCAAGAGATCATATGTATCCCAAAGTGAATCTAATTAAAAGTATATATCATGTAAAAGCACAAAGCAAGCTAAGCCCAAGATATATCAATCCTTTCTAAATTTTGGAGCAAGTCGGGAATCTAGCTTATTTTTTAGCCTTATCACCTAATTAGTCAAGAATTCAGAATGTGTTTCATGTGTCTATTTTGAGAAAACATGTTCCTAACGCCAACCACATTATGAAGCTTGGACTAATAAGGTTATAAGAGAATTTGACATACAAAAAACATCCAATTAAGGTTATGGACAGTAAAGTGCAGAAGTTAAGAAATAAAGAGATTCGATATGTTAAAATATTATGGAGAAATCATGAATGGGAGTCTGCGACCTAAGAGACAAAGGATGAAGTGAAGCGTTGATATCCACATTTTTTTAAAATACCAAGTACGCCTTTAAAGTTTTGAGGACAAAACTTATTTGAATGGGGAAAGATGTAAACCTTATAAATTCTTAGTTTGAACCTCAAACCAAACTTAGATATCTTAGATAACTCTATGAGTTGACAAGGAGAATTAAACTAAAAACTTTATTAAATTATAAACCCCAATCTATCATAAAGAAGAAAAAAAAAACCTTAATATATCTATCAAAATCCTAATCGCGTATAAAAACCCTAAACTTTATATAAATGTAAACACTAGAAATCGAACTCGAATGTAATAAAACCCTAAAACTAAAACCTTAAGCCTATAAACGTAAAAAATTTACTTTTACAATAACAAAACCCGAATTGGGTATAATTATTGATTGATACATCGAATCACATCAAATTGCTAACTAACAATTAGAAATAACTTTCAAATGCTAATAAATTTGAGAGTACTAAATTAATTTATAAATTTGACAATATTATTATAAAATTATTAATAATTATATATTTGTATATATATAAATTAGTGTTATACAAACTTAATTATTTCAATCTAATTTTATTATTTATTTGTTGTTTACGAGTCATATAGTTAATCTAAATTATATACCTTATAATTTTCTTTATAATCATGATATATACTATTATTAATATTATTTTTAGGATTAGAAATATTTAAAGAACATTCAAAATTTTATTTTATTTATTTATTCCCTTATTTCCTTTATTTTTCCTTTCTTCCTTATTTTCCTTTTTATCTTTTTTCTCCCCTTCTAAATTATAATGGTTACATGTACACAATATTATTATATTATCATGCATTAAATGCTCTTTTCTTTTCCTTTTTCTCTCCTCCATGTCGTGAGCCATGTCTTCCCTAAAATTCTCCAAAGTCTTCTTCTATAACACCCCGAGACCTTAAATGGCACTATAACTCACCACATATCTCGGCTAGTCCAAAATATATAAGGCTTTCTATGTCCACAATTATTACGCCCTAAAGCAGCAGAGTCGTAACAGCCCCACCGTGTAAACCATTCTAAGATAAAAGTTAGTCTTACAACCGCTATCCTAGACCTAATCTACACAAGGCATCCCCAACTAACCCGCTTTGAAGTAAACAGTTCATAATTTAAATAAGTCATTTACCTAATAAAGTGAGAAAATATATATATACACTAGAATTCAGTTATTACAATTAACGTTTATAACGTCTCACCGTAATATATTTCCTTGTTAATACATTATTCAGAAATGAAAAATTCTAAGATAAAAGCTTAGACCTTAAAGATTATGTCTATTCTTCAAATGTTTTTCTTCACTCTCTAAGATCCAGCAATTACTAGCTTCAGAGTAGTTGTAAGCCACTTCTTAGCCAGCACCTATAACAATGTCTCTAAGGATGTGAGCAACCACAGCTTAGTAAGTCAGGATAGAGGACTTAAAACTATACCACAAATACAAACAAGGTTATCAACCAACTTATTAGGTGCAACTTCTTAGCCAACACCTATACCAACGTCTCTAACAATGTAAGTAACCATAGCTTAGTAAGTCAGGATAGAGGACTTAAAACTATACCATAAACATAAACAAGGTTATCCACCAACTTATTCGGTGCAATACATATTCAAGCAAATACTATCGCACGACAATATCCGGCCCGTCGTGAGATTAAAGAAATTGTGCCAAATTGTGCCCGTTCTAATCTAGGTTAAGGAGTTGCCATTAATGCAACAACTCACGACCAAACCCAGGCTTGTGCAATGGAGACATTGCTCCTCCTGTGACTACCTTCGAACCATTGACTTCACCCTTACTGCAACCTCCTCACCTACCACTTAATTCGACTAAGGATGAAGAAAGGACCCATTATGCTATCTAACATTATCCCTTTTGAAGGGGTCGGCATTTAGCTAGAGAATCCTAGGTTTCCCCTAATAGGTTGCTATGCAGGTTCAATTTATGTTTATAAGTCATATCTTTGTTAAGTTTAGTTTAGGGTGATCGATCACTTCATACAATACAAGTTAGAACAACAAATAAAATCATAGTAACACTCATAATCAAGCACATGCACACAACCAATTATCTAACAAGCACAACCAAGTATAATCTCAAGCCTCCAAAATACAGCAACGTATTAATCCCAACTTACCTCGAATCCTCACTCACTTATTCAAGGTTCAACTCACTCAAGCCATCGTCGATCATCCCTATAACACAAATGTGGTTTCAGTTTTTCATATAACTATTATAGGTTGGTTTTAACCTATAACACTTATTGTTATCTTTTGTTTAGGGTTTAATATGTCTAATTATCTAGGTTCTCAAATCTTTTACAGTTATTCTAGGTTTGGGGCTAGGTTCGGGTTCAGTTTTCACATCGATTTCTAAATTAGGTTTTAGTTCAATTTCTAAGTATTGTTTTATACCCAAACCCTAAAAACTAGTTTCAACTCGTAATTTGAAATTAACCGCATTACTTCTAGATATCCTAAATACCATAATTACCCCTAGTTAATATTTTATTCTGCCTGATACACTTAAATCCTTATTAGTGTACCGAATTTACTCCTGATGTGAGAAATTCATATATTTTTCATATAATTATATAAATTCAAGATTTCTATCAGATTTATTATATATCCATATTATTTACATAATATCAATTTTTATTCTAATATCTTCTATTTATTATATTTCCAATAATTACATATTATGTATTATCACCTATTATGTATATAATACACATCTAATATTTCTATCACTCTAATTATCATCTCTCAACATCAATTAACATTTCAAAATGTCTAAATTCATCCCAAATCATATTTGAACCTCATTACCCTAAATTACCAAATTAACTTAAAATGTATTATTTTTCCCTATTACTTATTTACTATATAATTACCCTAATAATTACATCGAACACCTTAAATGTTACAAGTGTCATACTTCATTAGAGTTCAACATCTTAAAACATATAATTGTACATCTAATCAGTAATTACCCATTTAATTACTTAATTAACCCTAAATTACTTATTTTGTGCCTCATTTTAAGGCCTAAAAATTATCTAAAATTTTCAAAAATTCATTTTTGAAAAAAGGCTTTGTGGCACTATTCTATATCACCTAAGTAGTCTATAAAAAAATTTTGAGTTCAAAACTACACTCCTAAGGTCATTTATTTTTAAATTGAAATATGTTCGGTTTTGTATAATTTCTTAAGGACCATATATCACGGCACATATTTTCATCAAAATAATATTTTTCCAAAAAACTACATATTAAAATATTCTAAAATAATAAAATTCATAATTTTCTAAGAATATTTACTATTTTTATAAAATTACACAAAATTGGGCTGAAAATCGAACTCACCAGTATAGGTGGCTCCAGCCGCCGTATCCTTGTCAGCCAATCTAGGCACTGCAACCACCATGTGGTGGTGATAGCCGTCCACTCTTAGGTGCTCGTCTGGTGTTGGTTCCTAATAACTCTGATTTTAAACATATTTCACATGATGATTTTATAGTATTTTCCTTACATTTTTGGTTTTCTTTAAAGAAATTGATACTTAATTGAGTAAAATGTTGATTTCAAGGTTTAAATGCATTCTAGGATCGAAAACGAAGAAAAGGAATCAAGTTTCACTCAATTCGGAGTTCAAACGAAGAAGTTATGAAGTTTTGAAGTTATGTAGAAAATTTTGCCTTAATGTAGAAAGTTACACGACCTGGGAACACGGCCATATCCCAGGCCGTATCTAGTGACGAAAACAGAATCCTTATAATACATATATAAAAGGATATCTTAGGGTTTCAAAAGAAGAGAGACATTAGAGAGGACGGAGAGACACAATAGAAGAGAAGAAACTTAAGGAAAACATCAAGAAAGAGGCGAGAACAACATCAACTTCAAGATTAGAGAGATTGTTCATCAATTAAAGGGGTTTTCCATGTTTTATTCTATGTTTTTGATGAAACTCGTTTTTAAATTCGTTATGATAGCTTAGA